>VYZT01015284.1:244-13791 GCA_013400735.1 Pomatostomus ruficeps | reverse complement strand
GGGCAGCAGTGCCTGGCCATGGGATAAACTGAAACCTGGCCAACAGCACACCCCAACAGAAGTGCTCAAAGCAAACAGGCAGGAGCTGGAAACACAGCAATAGCTACCAGAAACTTCAAAGATGACCCTTCTCCCTCATGGGTGTTTGTGATTCCATTGAAATTAAGAGTGATCAGAAGATCAGTTTGAGGAATTCCAGCAAAGAAATGGACAATTTTGGGTTTTTTTCCTTAACACCAGTGTTGAATGGAAAATATTGATAAAGTTCAATCAACTCATTTATAGGCCAGAATGTATTGGCATGATCTTCATCACCCCACTAAAATTGTCTTACAGCTGCATCTGACAGGCCTGGAACGTGCTGCCTTTTTTCCTCAATTTAACTTTCAAAGCAGCATGGAAAAGCACTGCCTGCTAAATACAGATTTAGTTAAAAAATTAATGAAAGGTGAGACATAAAGTTAGAAAGCTCCTTTCCAAAAGCTAGGGGGTTTTATGCATAAAAGGGCACTGACTATAAAAGGTGTGTGGGGTTTTGGCACAAGACATATTCAAGTATTATGAGTTTTGCTCTATTCTGGAAAAATTCTGGTCTATTCTGTGAACAGCAGAAATAAAAATTTGATAAAATATAAAGCAATCTGTAGAAGATGATTTATCAAACCCAAAGAAAATTGCTCAATTACTCAGAAAACTGACTGCTGAAGAATTAAATTAGTGACAGAATCTTGTTTGAGGTGTTTATTTGCTCTTAAAGCTGTGTTAAAGCTGTCATGCACCTACAAACCAGCTGAAGCATGTAATATTAGCCCTCTATTGGAATGCTTCCAAATGGGCTTTAGAAAATAACTGGGCCCATTTTTAGTTTAGCAACCATAAAACAGCAAGACAGAAAGCAAAAGCAGCATAATTTTGCAGCTATATAATTTTGGAAATAAAAGGACTTTGAAAGTAAATGAAAAATGCAAACCATTTGCTCAGTAAAACAACTTACAGGGTAAAAGTTCTTTTATTAGGATTTATTTTAGTATGACAAAAACAGTACTAGAACACCAAAGCTACAAAGTTTTGCACTTATAAATTAGGAAGTTCTAGACTTGAAATTATTCATCGGCACTATGACAGCATTTTCAGCTAGATATCAACATTGTTATTCTTTTTTCCTTGCAGGATAAAATTTACTCCCTCTGCAGAGAGCTTTGGAGCATTGCTTTTTATTTTCAGTGATTCAAAATGTTCACCCCATGGATCATTTGCTTCCTTCCTTCTAAACAAATTCACCAGACTGAATAAAGAATACTTTTTTTTTTTTTGGGGGGGGGGGGTTTAAATTATACTTTTCCTGTAGAATCTTGAACCTAGAAAGGATTAAGATTCCTGAGTCCTGCCTAATCCCCACTTGAATCACCAACATCTTATCTGTGATCCTCAAGATTCAGGCTGGCTGTGGAAATACCCTGAAAGCCAAAAATGCATACAAATATATATTTATATCTATCTATCAGGTTTGACATTGAAGTTTCTCAGGACCTGGAAATTCTGCTCTGGGGAACAAACACAACTTCCCAGTCTTGCACAGTCTGGAGCACACAGACTTCTGTCCTCCTTGAAGCCACAAAGAAATTCCTTCCTAACCCGTTACCTTGGATAGGACACTTGGTAGTGAGGTTTACATCAAACCTAACACCAGACAGCACAATCAGCTGCTGCTTTTCAAACCTGTGGCAGTGGCCTCTCTTCCCTCCACCCTCTCCCTGCTGCAGCAGCTGAATGATTAGAGAGGGTGCATAGATTTCTGAGAGAGCCAAACCAGTCTCTGTTCCAGAGGAAGGATGAACATGATTTCCTGAGGTAGTGACTAAAGCAAGCCCTGAGCCAGGGGGTGGATTGTGGGTAACTGGGCCCTGTTCTTTTCAAAGGATAACTTTAGCCTTCTATCAAGTTATTTTAAAGTGTAAAATAAATGAACTTTTCTGAGAAAAAGGGCAGATGTGGCTTCCCAGCATTTGAACCAGTAAGTTTTTGTTGGGTTAGAGAGACTGACTGTTCCCTCTTTTTTCACTCACTGAACATATAATACTTCAAAACATAATGGAAGCCATTGTAATAGCAGTCAAGGGAAGGCGAGAACATTGGAGATGTAGATCTGAACATGCCATCTATGTCTCTTTGAAGGCATGGCTTTTATCACCTGGTATTAATTTGCTGTATGATAGATCCCTTGGAGCCTCTTCTACTGAAACTTTCATTATATATAAAAGAACTGGGGATTTTCTAAGGCAGAAGGAGAGAATATTCCTAAATCTTTAATGCTTAAAAAAAGGCGTGTTCAAATATAGTACATCCTCAATATTTCCTGGTGCTCATTTTTGATGGTTACAAATGTCATTGAAAGCTGATTCCTATTCATATAGTGTGATTTTTTTTTTTTCCTCAGGGCTACAGATCAGGGCACTGAAGTCTTCCTATGGCACTAGGCCAAACTTTGTTACAAGAATTAATTTCTTTGCACAAATCACTTGTGAATTGAGATGGCATTATTACTTACATTTTACATATCAGGTACTAAAAACAAAACGGCCAAAGGAGCAAAGTAGTTTGACATCCTCAGGGACAAGACTTTAATAGCTTTTTAATGCTGAGAAAACAGCTGTCATTAATCTCAATTGTCCAAGAATGTAGCAGAGTCAAGTGCTTGGAGTTAGGAACCCACAAACTCAAACTACACACATTGAGCATTTTGTATTGAGAGATTGACCCATTATGGGGAAACCTTTTGTTTAAGAACTTAAAATCTTTTCCTAGTACTATTCAGTTCCTTCAGGATGAGCTCTTCGCTTTCCATAATTCCCTCCCAAACACCCTTGTACTTTGCTCTGCTGAGAGTTACTACAATAGTTACCCTACAAGGAAGACAAAGACAGCCTCATTCTCAAAATCATGCTTTTCCTATTATGAGGCAAATAATGAGCACCATAATTTTAGAACCATTACCAAACATTTAGAAATTATGAGATATGAATTAATAAAAAAATCAGGACAAAACATTAATTATGGTATGCTGACATTGGTTAAAACAATCAAGAAATTTGCTATTGTATCATATGAATACCATTATAAACATGGATGGATGCAAATTATGTACAATTAATTTGAGATCTCCCTAGCCTCCACATATGTCAAAGAAAGAACCGAGTTCACTGCATTCTATTTATGTACTCTTGCCTTGCGGTCAACAGATTCAACATTAATTAAGGGAAAAAATAAAATTCTGGTCTCTGCCTTTAAATCTTTGGTTCTAGTAGTGCTAAAATAACCAAAGGTATTCAACAGGTTTTGGAAAATTAAATTTAAATCCACAAACTTGGTGATAATTCAAAAATCATTACTTCCTATTTAGTCAACTTTCATAAGACCAATTAAATGCATCAAGTTGTTCATATACTGGCATTTTTGAAGAACCTGACCACATATCTAGCAGTAAGATATCTACAAATAAAAATATTAGCCATCTTAAAAACCTGAGTCACCAGTAAGTATGGCCTTACTTCCAGAAGAAAGGTTATACAGAACAAATGCAAGCATTAGGTGCAAACAGATTTAATCGGCTAATTTGTAGGGATATTTTATATATTTGAGTTCTGACTGTACCTTGAAAGACTCCTCGTCTGCAGGGAGAGATACTCAAAGTGTAGGCAGCAGTGTCCTCTGGGCTGACAGCCAGAACAGGGGCACCACTCAGCATTGAGAGATTGGAATACACCTGGGGAAGACAATGCACAGAGAAAACTCATCAAAAGCCAGTTACTGTTGCAAGAACACCATCGACACAATATCCACTCCACCTGCTTTGAAGAGCAGAACAGAAAATATGATATCAGTAAATCCTAGATTTCATGCACATGAAAGAATACACACTGCAAGGGAAATGCTGGCATACACCGATCATATCAAACACAAATTTTGAAGTCATTGCTCAACATGATCAAAAGTATATTGCTTAGACCATGGAACTACTCACATATGCATAGATTTGCACCGTTAGAATCTTAATATTTTACATACATCTTCATTAGGAATGTAACAAAGAGGTTCAGCAGTACTGATCCATCTAGCTAGACAGAGCAAAGCAAAATCTGAAGTGTCATTTTAACAACATTTGCTAGACCTCAAGTGATATTAAACTGTGCTGACATGTCACCTTTTGTAAATTACATATTTATGGTACACGCGGTAACTATCCGAGCAACACAGAAACCAATGCGATTTTCACATGTGGATTTTTAGATTTTGCAAACTGCAAAGCTCATTGGGAGAATACAGGGTGAGGTTTTTTAACTGCATCCGATTTCTTTCTCTGTTGTACAGGGTTGCTGCAGAGGGATTCTCGGAGCAGCTGCTCGGGTGCGAGGCAGAGCTGGCGGGTGCCCGCAGGTAGGGCAGCAGCAGCAGCAGCAGCCGGGCTGTGGGAAAGGCTCTGCTCACACCCTCTCCTCCTTTCCTCTGCCACTGGGGGAGGCAAACTCCTCCTGAGCGACAGCATTCAAACTGGCACTGCAATTGCTGCTCTCCTCTACAGGTGACAGTTTTCCACCGAGGCACGGAGTCCTTTTAAAAAATCTCTTTAGGATGTCATGTAATCCTGTAGCATGCTGCCATTTCCTATTACATTAAAAAACAAAATTGTCTCCATGTTGTTTAGGTGAATTTTGAGTGAAATCACAAGTCAAATCAGAAAGGACTGAATGTTTTTCTAGCTCATTTATTCATTTAATTAATGACTACAGCTAGGCTGTCAAATATCCAAATGGATACCTGCATTCTAAAGATGTACATTCATTTTTTTATCTTTTCTTATTATTTTCTGTAGAAAAAAAGCCAATTCTTAAATCATCTTTTCATCTGATACAGACAATCACTGCCTACAACACATCCCCTCTCTGTAGTATTTATGTTAATGTAATCCCTTTTCCAGGTGCTAGTTCTTCTAGATCCAGAACCTCTATTCCAAGTAACAGAGGAAAAATCTGCAAAGCAACAATCTTCCTCTTCCCTAATAAATCTGCATTTCAAACTGGATATTAGGAGTCCAGCAACCAGAAAGAATAGGAAAAGACTGCTTGTCAAGAGGAAGAAAAGAAATGCTAAAAAAAGTATGGAAAGCCTTGTTGAATTGGCACTCAGAAAAAAAAATTGAAAAAAAAATCTTTACATTGTCAACAAAGAGCAAAGCACAGGAAAGGTGGGGCTGTTACCTGCTGAAGATGAGGAATTTTCATTTATTAAAATATAAATTAGTCACACTCCTACATTTATAGACTATTCCATTTCAGTTTACAATGTATGTACACAAAAGTAAAGGATAAGTGTTGTCCTGAGTTTTGCAGTTTCTCAGTGTTTCTCTTTGCTGTGATACTTTCTCACACATTCTGCTGTAAACATGGCCATGGTTTCTTGACAACTGTCTATGTTTTGTTAACTGTCTCTGTTGTTTATCATTTCATTCTCATGGGTGGAGAAATATGATAGATTGATGTTTTGACCAATGGAATTGAGAGGTGGTGATTTCTACCTCCAATCCATGGTGATTTGTAAAAACATATAAATAAAGGTCAGCCGGTTCTGCCCTCTCTCTCTTTTTGCCCTCTCCTTTGCTGTCTCTGTGTGGTCTTTCATTTGGCTCTCCTTCTGGCTCCTCGGCCTAGTCAGCCTGATCCGTGCTACAGATAAGTACCTAAAAATACAGCTAGGATAACAGAAATGAAAGCACATTATTAGGGATAGAAATAAGATAAGTTAAAATGATATTTTTATTAAAGAAAAATAACATGGAGACAGAAGCAGAAGTAGGATAAATGTGATTAATTTAAATTGTATAAAAAGCAGAAGGGTAAGGTAATTCAGTTTCTATCAAAGACTGGGCCTATCAGACTGGTTTCTACCAAAAGATGTCAACTGCTGACATGGTTGACTATAAACATGAAATGCCTATGGATTGTTGATGAAGAAATATGGACTGGAAGTTTGATTTTCAGTCATTCAAGAGAAGTTTTGGATACCTTTTCAGAGTAGTGAACTAACAGAAGCTAAATTATTTTTAAATGAAGTTGTAATCTGAAGGAATTGACTTTATAACCAAAAAGGAAAAGGTTGAGTATAAGCAATGAAATGTCAGTACACACACGGCCACTGTTTCAGTGTTTGATTCCAGATCCTGTATCAAGAGACGTGAAAGGATTCTCCTTTCCCTGCCCTGCACAGACTGAACCTTTGGGGATCAGATGCTCACTAAAACTTGTACATAACTGCTGCTGACCTCAGTCTGCTGTCACCTTTCCTACTGCAGTCACTAAACTCATATTCCTCATGCTGCTCACTATTCCAGCCGACACAAACTCACACCATCTTATTAAGGAATCACTCCTGTTCATTTACCAACCCTTTTTGTCATTTGTTCATTTACCAACTCTATAATTAAGATTTTCACACCTTAGCCAGTCTCCAAGCAGTGGTCACAACAATATTCTTCTGCTTCCAACCTGCTGAGAAGGTTGATGGTTGTTACAGACACCAGTCACCGCTCGTGTTCCTCAGCAGAGCTTTGTCTTGCTCTAATGGCCACGTGATTTATCAGTTCTGTTACTGGGACTAATTAAATGATCAACCTCAGGTGACAAATGGATACTAAAAGTGCATGCCCACACTTGCCCATGCACACAGGCAATTTATCCTAATATCAGAATTCATACCAGGAGTCATTCTCATTTGTTCACAGACATTGGGATTCTAATATGGCATAATGCTGTGTAACATCTGTCTGCTTAACTGCGGGTCTATGACAAAATAACAATATACCCAGGAATGCTCTGAAAGTGAAAAAGTTGGAGAAATTAAAAGTACACACAGGGGAAAGTCCAGAAACTGCAGATTTTTATAACAATAACTTGTTGCAAAGATTTCATAAGTTTAGAGGAAATCTCGGGGTGAAGCAACAAAAGAATTTATACACAATAAGCTTTAAGTTAACTTTCTTCTGAATATCAGAGAGAGAGCCATTTCTTATTAGAATGCATTTTTATGAGGACTGTATACAAGATTAGGACACAATTTTAGTCTCAGCACTGGATAATTTTATATCCTATAGTAATCCACAAAATTGTGTAGGTAACTAAAGGTACCTGAATATGCCTAAAAAATCTCCTATGGATCATTATTGTTAGGCAAATACATTTTGAAAGAAGAAAATAGGGCATCAGTTGGGATGCTTTTATCAACAACAAAAATAATATTGATTTACAAGTTATTCAAAAGGAGTCAGGATATGGAATTACTTTTTCCAGTTAGTGGGAGAGGCAGTTTGCCAGCTTTTGTCCTAATGTGCTATTGAGGGAATGATGAACAGTTACAGGCAGATTAACCAGAACCCACACCAAAAGTGAGATTGCAGAGATATGTACTTACACACAGCATTTGTCCTAATGTGCTATGAGGGAATGATGAACAGTTACAGGCAGATTAACCAGAACCCACACCAAAAGTGAGATTGCAGAGATATGTACTTACACACAGCATTTGTCCTAATGTGCTATGAGGGAATGATGAACAGTTACAGGCAGATTAACCAGAACCCACACCAAAAGTGAGATTGCAGAGATATGTACTTACACACAGCATTTGTACAGAGAGAAACAGGCACATCTGCAGATACTCACCAAGGCACACACAAAATTTATCAGGCATGAATAACTGCAGTTTCTTAAAATGTGTTATATCATTTCACTATCACTCAGGAAACTAGAATTGCAGAATAATGCAGTGGACCCAAAATGTAAATTATTATTAAAGTTATCATTGTGATCCTGCACAACATTTGCTCAAATTAAGCAATCCCCAGGAATATATTTTTTAAATTATAGTATTCTCCATTAAGTTATACCTCAAGTCATTATTTACACACAGCCAGAAAGAATAAATGGAGTACATGTAAAAAATGCTGCAATTTTAAACTAATTTATCAGTCACAGGTTTGAAAACTCATTCTGCAGAACTGTAATATGGCTATTTAACATGAATAGAAATGGAAAACCAAACTTCAAAATTACAGTAACTTTTTCCAGAGTTGAATAACCAAATAAGCATAACTCCAGAAACTTCAAGGCAAAGTGGTGAATGGATGAAAGAATATAATGAAATATACTTAAATTCACTTGTTTCTTAGTATAACAAAGTTAGACAGTAATATGTTCAAGGTTTCCATTTGAAAATTGTTTCTCAGCTTGGTTTAACAATATTGAGAGGCTCTACTTAGCAAAAAGTTAATGCTCTTTGACACGGGGCCAGAACTGGGTCTGTGGGAGTCACTGATCAGTCTGACAGCCAGACTCTAAAAAACTCTTAAGAATGGCAGGTTTTTTCCCAAAAAGGCCCCCATTACTTTCCCTCATCCACCTTTCAGTGCAGACTTTGCAAATTCCTGAGTTACTAGGAACTCATTTAATTCTTGCAATCAGTCTTATTTTGCCACCAGCATGTTACCACACTGAAGTAAAACAGCTTTCCATTGCACTGAGTGTATTGCCAAAAAAAATTCCTGCCTGTTCAGGTGCAATCTGGAGTTTTACATAATGAAGAGTGCTACATAATCCAGATTTGTTCCTAAACCAGGCCACCTGTAAGGACCACTAACCCATTTCATGAAATAAATCTTACCTTAGACCTTACTATACCCCTAACTCATCAAAAATTTCACAGCTAGTCAACTAGAGTTACTCTAGTTGACTAGCTGTGGCAACTATCTAGGCAACAACTAGAGTTATTCTTAAACTCTGTAGGCCTTTGTACCATTCATTCTTGCTATGAAGAATGCCTTTTCTTTAGTGAAGCCTGCTACAGAAGGTCTGGTAGATAATGTGGAAGCCAAAAGGATTGAATTTGGAAGGACAAATAAAAAGTGAAGGATTATGGAATGCATAGATACACTTGTGGTTAAAGAATATAAACTTGGTGACCTTGAGGAATCAGGTTACTGCACTTGCACAGAATTTATTCTCAGAAAATCTCAGACACGTTACCAAACAAGAGTTAGGCTGAACATGGAAGCCCCTCATTAAAGGTTTATGATAGAGAATTTTATTACTTTGAGGCACTTGGTACAAACACTCAACCTTCATGTCATTGTTTCAGTGACATTGTAAAAACTCAAAGTGGAAATATAGAGCATACAGAGATAAACACATTGAAAAATGGCGTATTTCATATTTTTTTCATTATGTATTTATTCTACAATAGTTTTATAAAATACTAACAGTTTGTTTAATCTAATGTCTGAAAGGTAATTTAACTGGGTCTTGAGATTCCTCTGGAGAGTTTACTTTAATGACATCTATTTTGAACAGCACCGAGAAAAACAGTTGCACAGTTTTATATTTTTATTGCAAAACCATGCCTTGAAAGAATTAGGCACCTTTACAGCGAAGGTTTCTATCAAAGGTATCATTAAAAGGAATCATCAACACATCAGACAATTATTTATATCCAGCAGACAAAGATTTATATAAATAAACAACAAAATTGCATAAAAAAATTTGTCATGGGACTGAGAGATTGGATTTTCATAGAAATGCTTTACACTTCCTTCTCTTGTAGGAGGAATTGAATGTCATTTTACAAACCCAAAAATCCATTTACACTGAAGCCATTTACCTTATATTAATTCATCATCAGAGAAGGATGTGCTCTCTGGCTGATGTTATATATGCACAAATTCTTTATGAATTCTGTTGTGGTTTTTTTCATATCCAGGAGTAAGTTAATCACAAGAAAGACTATTTGTTTTAAGATCCCCTAGAACCAACCATGAAGAGCACGGTGGCAGCAGTTCCCGAAGGTTTACACATCAATCAGTAGAAAAGAATTCATAAAACTGTTCACATTTTCCAAGGGAATTTATGGAAATTGTCTTTTTAATCGTGGAAAGCTTTGTGGGCACTGAAAGTGTTTTGCTCAGAAGTTTTAGGGGTAAACTGATGGAGTCATGCACATGACCTGCACTGAACTGCAGAGGCACTTCCTCCCTCCCCAGCTCTAGATCCACACCAATGGTTGCACAGACAATCAAACCACATACAAAAAGAATTATTGCTGCCCCAGACATAAACCCTCTGTATATGACTGAAAAGGAAAAAGCATTATTCAGCTGGAAGAGGGCTGTCTTTATGCAGTAAAGGCAAGGATTACTTCCCTCTTCCTACTTCCAGACTTAAATTTCATTTTAAATAGTCACTTTTGCAGTAGTACCCTCATTTTGGCTTAGGCTATTAGAAAAATACAGCAAATACTGAGAAACAGAGAAGCATATATACAATGCAATTTTATTTTTTAATGAAATGAGGGATTTTGTTAAGTTTATAGTGTAATATATTCAGTTATTAAAATGGAAGAGTGAAGCTAAATTTACATCTCAAAGGCAAAATTACCCAAATATTAGTTCAGCTAAATTACTTATTGCTAAATATTCATCGTGCAGTAAATTGTTTATGGACATGCCTGTAAATTACTGTGTTTGTCAGCTACTGGTACATCTCATACCATTTTTGATACAGGTTAAGCTTTATTACTTCAGTAAATGAAATTCTTATGGGTTTGGGTTTTTTTAAAATATCATGCATGTCCCAGTTAATCTATGAGAAATTACTTCATATGGTGGATATACCCCAGCAATGCAGGGTGTATGGGGAACCAATTCAATAATGAAGATATTCATTAGCCCAACAAAATTACAAAAGATCCCATACAAAACATATCCAAAACTATTACTTTTTGGATTATCTTTGCTCTGTCGGCCAAGACTGACAACATTTCCTCTACCTAATCACCAACTGAGCTACAGCACAATACAGAAAACTGTCAAAGATGCTGGACTGAATAGGAGGAGGAGTTACTGGGCTGCCAGCAAGGGAGATACCAACAAAGACAAAACCAGGGCTCTGCTTCACCACAGACTACCCAGATATTACAGCAATCAGGCAGCACGGAATGCACAACAGCAACAAAGTTAGAACTATTTCTTTTTCCTGTTGGCCTTTGTGGTATACATATCTGACTAAGTAAAGTTTATTTTGCATTTCTAACTAGGCTGTGGGTCACAGTTCCCTCTAAGAGAAGGTTTTCTGCATTCTTCCAACTACAGATACTTGTGATCATGTTCTGGATTTAGTGATTAAATCTTAATTTACAGGCAGGCCCTTTTGCAAATAAAAGCATGCAAAGGATTTTTGCTCATTCCAATAGCACAAGACACTACATGACATCTGCTGGAGAGTGCTGGAAGCATTAATGTTGTTTGCTTTGTTGAGGGGACAGTTTCCAGACTCCAGCAGGCTTTGTACCCCTGCCTTTTCCAGCAATTCCAGCCCACTGTGCTCCAACAACTGTTCTGCAACTGCTTCTGGGTGAGAACCTTGCATAGAGAAAATGCATTACTCACACAGATTAATTTATTATATGCACACATGCAGGAAATAGCTGACTTTACTATTTCTCTCCCAAAGGTCCCAGAGCACAAAGAGCACACGCAGTTGGACTCTCAAGAAGTATTTCACAGAGATAAAAAAAGCACAAACCTCCCCCCACATCACAAAACCAACCAAATCCAGATCTCAGGGCCCAGAGAAGACCCTCAAGGAGGTCAAAGTTCAGTCAGACCCAGCCCACCCTGGAATAGTTACAACTGTCATAAATTCATTTGATGCAATATTTCTGAAAAAGACATACAATGAATAATTTTAATGTATTCATTTTGAAGTTTGTTATTTCTGTGCCTTTCACTTACATTGGCACAGAAAAAAGTTAAGTTCACACAAAATGGGAAAGCAGAAAAAACAGTTCAGTTGCCAAAAACATTAACTTTTTCCAGAGATAAAAGTACAAATATATTAGAAATGCAAATGCATTCGCATCTAAAAAACTAAGACTGTTGAAAAGAAAAATGTCAAAGCTGGTGATGCCTAAAAAACACCTTTCTTACTTTGTTTGGGGGGATGATAATGAGTCAAAAAATAGGAACATGAACCTGGACATTTTTATGATATACAAAGTTTACTAAATGTAGATTGACCTGTAAAAGTGAAAACCTGGAACACTGGAGACTAGCAAGAAGACATCCAAGGAAGGATTTCCACATTGGCATGAATTATCATTACTTAATAGAACACTGCTGCTGGTATTTACATGACCTCTCTTTATATCATAAGGTCAAACCACTCATTACCATTACCTTTCAATTTGAAAAAAGCAGCATTCGGATCTACTGGCACCAAAGCAGAGAACAAAAATCACTCAGTTTGCAAGTCCACACTAGTAAACTAGTCAGATTTTGTCTTCTAGAATGTACACTGTCCCATTTTCAATCCTACCCCAAAATAAAAACTATATATATTTTATACTTACAGATACTGACAAGTTTTTTCTGACATTCCCGATTGCTTTAATAGATCGAGCCCTCCTGGCAAACACTGTATGACCATAATATCTGGAAGCTATCTAGTCCAGAATTAAATGCCATGAGAGAGTCAGAAATAAGGAATTTCTTCAGCAAAGTTGAAGATATTCCAACTTAAAAACTTCTCTGCAGCTGAGAATTTCATTTTTATTGTCCTAATGTACATTCTGCTTCTGCTGGCACAGGACATAGGATCCAATACATAGGTACAGAAGGTGAGGAATTCTACTGAAATACCTTTATCACTGTCAAACTAGACATACAGAAAATATAAATAGTAGAAAAATCATGCTATTTCAGTACTACAGTGTTTTTAAATAGAAAAATGTGTTTGTGTAAAAACAGTTATATAATATACTTCATGGAAAATATTAAAAATAATTATATTTAATATTAAAATTTGTTCTTGAGCAAGGAAATTAATAAAACTGTA
The DNA here is from genome assembly GCA_013400735.1 of Pomatostomus ruficeps. NCBI lineage: Eukaryota > Metazoa > Chordata > Aves > Passeriformes > Timaliidae > Pomatostomus > Pomatostomus ruficeps. The sequence goes on along the minus strand of VYZT01015284.1, from coordinate 859 downwards.
TTTGCTAAGAATTTGTATTAACCTCCCCAGTGACCCATCACCTTTCTACAACTCCAGGGATTACCTCTGAATTTTCTCATCCATCAGCAAACACACAAAGTATCCCCAACTTCCTCCAACTCTGCTGAAACAGCAGCTGGGCAAGAGACAGTAACTAGGCCAGGCCCCTGGGCCATGAGAGATTCATGTGTAGTTAGCTCATGCTGCAATCCTTCCCTTAGTAGGATAATAATTTTTGTCCTTTACATGTAATATTCAATATTTTATGAAGATTTTAGGAACGCAGTAATTCTCAGGCTCCTTCTCCAATTTCAGATCTGATGGACTTGGCCACTGATTTCAATCATTGGAGGAGGAAAGATTAGCAAATCATCAGGAAATAATTGCAGAAGTGTTGTCCCCTTGGAAATCAGACTAAAACATGAAGAAATCTCTTTTTTTCCATCAAACATATAGTAAAATCATACATTATCCCACAGATTTCCTGACTATAAACATATCCATATACTATAAATTATAGAAAATTTTCTCATGGATTTTATCAGTGTATCTGCAATTACAGTAATATTTTCTCCTTGGACAAAAAAATATTTGTCACATTATTGCAAAAAAATT
>VYZT01015280.1:0-41908 GCA_013400735.1 Pomatostomus ruficeps | reverse complement strand
TATATATATATATATTTAGAATAAGAAATTCTTGGTTTTGTGCTTTCAAAGACAGAATATTTTGATTAACATTACAAAGGTTAAAATTGTGTAAACTTGGTGCTTTTTGAACAATCTTAGCTACTTTGTTATTAATACATTTTATGTGAAGGTAAAACAAATACTCCATTGACTAGGAATCCTGTTTGCTCTTTCTACTCCAATGTGAATCTTGTGCCACATGAGAGTTCTTAATTTCAATTAATTATCATATTTGAGAATATTCTGTAGCTCAGTTCAGAGATGCTTGCATCCTTTAGCACGAAGAAATTGTCAGATGCTCAGGAATTCACATATATTTAATTTAATCTTGGAATTTTCACTAGGATAGAATTTTCTGTAACTGCACAAAAGGGCTATTACAAGTAATTAGATGGCCACTACCTTATGACTGTAAGTGTGGTTTTTGGATAGTGTAACGTTTATATAAACTTTATTTTGCATGATGCACTTACTTACTACTCTGTGTAATGAATAGAGGAAACACTTTGAGATACCTGAGATTTCTGGCCTCACCTCTCTGACTTTTCTTTTTTGCACAATTTCAGTCCTCTTTTAAATAGGACATTTTTTAATGCTGCACTTCAAGTAAGCCATTTGACAAACTAATTAAATATCTTTAAATTGGTTAAGTACATTTGAGAAATTGAGCTTGTATTATGTTGGTATGTAATATTGAATATGTAACACAGGAGAGTAAAAGTCCATATTGTACATGTAAATGAATAAAGCACGGAAGCATGTGGAAGGGAGAAGTACATTGAAGAACAGCTTTGAAATATCCATCAATTTGTGATTTTGGTGATAACAAACATTGTCTAAAACACTTTGTATAAAGACTAACAAAACTGGGCAGGGGTGATTTTTATTCTGCTTAGTATACACAGTGTAAGAATTGTCGCAAATCCTTCAATAAATTCATCTTTTCATGTCTTGCTACTTGACAGTGTTCTCTAGTTACAAGTACTCCTACTTCACCAGATGGAATAAGAATAGTGTACTGTATGTCCTGTGGAAAGTGTGAGAATGATACTTGTGAAAATATTGCTTCATTGTGATGAAGAACAGAGAGAGAATGTTCTAGGGAAACCCTCAAGGATGGGCTACCCCCTTACTGCTCTGCTCTGACAAAGTGGGTGTGAGCAGGGTGATTGATATGCAGAGCACTTTTAAAAAAGTGCTTTTTGACCTGCATTTCAGAACTGATGCTCCCCGAGCAGTCACGTCCACATGTGACCCACACACAGCTTGTACAGGCATGCAGGGTGCATCTCTGAGCAGCAGCATAAAGCAATTCCCTTCTTTCTGTGGATTGTGAATGCAGAATGCAACGTGCTCTTGAAAGTGTGTCTAACAATGCAGTGCCTCATGCCTCAGGACAGAGAAACAGAAGAGCCTAGTACTAGACTGTGTTTGAAAATCAAATTATTTATAAGGAAGATTGAGGACAAATTTTCTCCAGGTTTTTTTAGCATAAATCATTCTGCTGAATTTAGCTTAGTGATGCTGGCACAATTTGTTTTTGTCTTTCAGCTGCTCTGTAGCCCTTTCTGAATTTTGTTCAGATGAACTATTTTCAAGTATTGTTTTGAGAGAGATCATAATCTAGCAGAAGGGGAAATAAAGGCATCTGGCTAGACTCTTCTTCAAATAACCATGGCCGAGAAAGTCATTAACACAAATTAAAAACCAAACATGGTTTTCTCACTTCTTTACAAAATGCCACAGTTATTAATCTCTGAAAATGGACAAACACAATCTGAGTCAAGCTGTCATTATGAGGAGGAATGGACAAGTTATAATTTGAATGTTAATCAAATTCTTATTTATCAGTCTCAGCTGTGCTGGTTTGGTAGGCAACTTTCTACAAATTTAACAAACAAGACAAGGATTTTGTCTTCCAAAGAGCAAAGTCTATGTTTGCTTGTCTTCTCCATAAGTGATTTTTAATACACACTATTAATGAAAGACAAAATAAAATACAATAAAATCGAAAGATTGGTCTTGCTGAGGGCGCATCTTGTGACACAACATGGACAAAACAGCTGTATTGGATCCAAATAGAAAAGATTTGATGGTAAAACTAGTTTGTGATTGAGAGAATTGCAGTTTTTTGATATTTGCTTGAGGTACCTGATGACAAAAAAAGTATGATAACAAGGATGAGTAAGACAAAAGTTTAGTAAATTCCTTCAAGATGCATAAAAATGCTTTGAAATCAGACTGTTTTATTGATTTATTTTCTGTAGTGTCACTACAAATACTATCTGAATATCTGAAACCGCTGGACAGTTATTTGATATTATGCCTAGTACTCTCTCTTGAGATTCCCACGTCTGTCTTGTTTTCCAGTGAAGTTCCTGTAAAACACTGTCTTTAGCTTCTTTAGTGCTTTAATTCAGTCTCTTACCTTATGGGAGATGGTTTAAGTTTCTTCATGTTAAAGGTAGGTGTAATATGCCATTTGGAAGTGCAACATGGCTTGCAATGGGTGAGCTTGTTAATGAAAGAGGGGAGGACTTCCAGGGAAAGAGGGGCAGTGATGAGGGCAGAGGTGGGGCTGTTTTTAGCTCTGTGCTGTGATGGTGCTGCCTGTTTCCCTGTCCTGCTGCCCCAGCAAGGGTGGGCTGCCTAAGCCTATACAGATCAAGGCATTAATGATGGCCTAGCAAAGCAGAGCACTCTGGCAGCTGATGGGATTTGGCAGCTGATTTGTGACCCCAATCAGAACTGCTTCCCCCATCTTTGCTGTTGCTGTGTTGCAGCCAGAGTGGGCTGATCCAACTCCTGAGCTTTCCCCTGGTCATACAGGAGTGTGTGTGTGTTGTTCAGCACTCCCGCCCCTCGGGAACGCCACGTTCTGTGTGGTGCAGAATGAACACACAATAGCAGCACCTCATGTTCATTGCTTCGTGTCCTTTGAAGGCAATCCTTGTTTCTGAGTCCACATCCCAGATAAGCACAGGCCAGACCCATGTACAGCTGAAGCACCATTCCCTCCATATTTTAGGTGTTGTTATTTTGGCTCAAAGAGGAGCTGCGTGTGAGCTTGAACAGCAGACTAAGAGTAACACAGATAGTCCAGGGAAAGCTGTGGCTGCCCCATCCCTGGAAGTGCTCAGGACCAGTTTGGATGGAGATTTGAGCAATGTGGTCGAGTGAAAGGGGTTTGAAATGAGATGATCTTTAAGGTCCCTCCCAACCATTCTATGATTCTGTGACAGCAGTCCTGTGTCTTGTTAGAAAATGTTATTGGTCAATTTGTCTAAAGGCTTTACTGATGCTAGCATTCAATACTTCTAAAACCCACCTCTGCTGTTAATATAATTGACTTATTTTTTAAATACTTACTTGCCTTTAGCAAAGACACTAAACAACTTTTCTAATGACCATTTTGCTATCTCAGATTTGCTGAGGATAGGCTGCCTTTTAGCTTTGCCTTTCAAGAAATAACCTTCCCCTAGACCTTCTCCAGATTCAAAGCATGAATTTTAAGTGGTGATTTCAGGACCTGGCCAGTGTATAGGTGGTTTTAATAACTACAGAGCGATACTTACCTCTCTGGGCAAATCCCTTCAGGGAGTTTATGGGTCACCAATACTGGATATTTAGGAGAAAAGAAACCATTGATTTTGTGCCATAGTTGACATTTGTCTTGCTTTTGGAGCTTTAGCCTCACCCAAGTACAATGAGTGAAGGAATTGAATGCCTTTGGTTCTAGTAGGACTTCATGTTTTAAAGTTTCCAAGTTCAGTTTCTCACGCGATATCCCCATTGACTTACAGCGAGAGATCAGAATGATTTACAATCACTGCTGGACTTTAGAATGATTCCCAGAAGTCTAAGCCCAGTAGTACTTCAATAAGCCACTGTAATAAGATATTTTATTGTTATGGCTTTGAATGTCCTGCAGAGTACGGTAATTCAGATATAAAATAATTAGAGGCAATTAAAGACCATTATAGTAAGGATTACTTTGAGCTAATGACAGACTGTTTGACTGGAGGAAAAATACTTCTAAAGTCATTCAGGGAACACGATACCTAGCCAAGGTGGGAAAAGGAGCACATGTCTGAGATCCGAGCGGGAAGAAGCCTAAGAAGCCTAAATAGATGAGGACTTTTTCTTTCACTACATTTTCCTTTTCTTTAAGTATCCACTAAATCCCAATATATCTTATAATTAAACATTTTTTTCATTAAAGATATTCATTAAACTACAACAATAATCTACAACTTCATGAAATTATATTTCTCAACATATAAGAAGAAAATGTTTTGTGTTTAGCTGCTAATTTTTGGTAGCAGTGTTTTATTAAATGTATTAAAATCAATAATGCTAATTTTCCAATTTTGTCAGCAAAACTTTTTAGTAAAATTGCTATTTTATTTACTTTTCAATATAAGTCAGCAACCCTCAAGAGTCTGTCAGAAGAGAAGGCATTCAGCTTAGACTACTTGAAAAATAGATATGCTAACTGTACATTGAACACTTACGATTACCAGAGCCACTTCTAATTTATATTATGTGTGAAAAAAATACATCATATTGGTAATGTGACATCTCCCCTTGTGTGGAAGAAACACTCTAAAATTCTGAAATTCTAAAGTACCCTCTGACCTGTACTATTGTTTTCTCCAAAGCAGAGCAGGACACAAGAGCTGACGAAACATGAGAGAATTGTTATAAATTCAATAAACTGTAATTTTAGTTTATGCACAGCTGAGTAAGACTCGCCTACCGAGTTACAGAAGTACTACACGTCTAATAGCAGTAGGACATATCTGATAGAGTTACATAACTGCTGTTTCTTCCCCAAGAGCCCCCAAAAAGTACAGATTGTGCCCAGGATCTGAAAGCTTCCTTTCAGTCCACTTCAAATTCATATTGTACTCAGTGCTGCTCACTGCACTGCTTGTAACTAATTCTTGCCTCTTTCTTATTTGAAGAGAAGCCTGTATGAAGATAAAAAGCCATGAACGAAGGTAGAATGGGTAAACATTTCTTTACGTACAACTGTGCATGTAAGATATTGCATGTCAGGCAGTTGTCCTTCTGAGATCCACGCCTCTGTCTCTCACAGCAGATTACTCTGCAAGAAGCCACTCATAAAGTTCTCCAAATAAGTGATTTTCTCTTTTATGGTAAACATGAAAATAAGTGGTTTTGCAAATATCCAGCAGGAGAGTTGTACAAATGTTAGTGCATCCAACTGCTTTAATACATCACCATTGAAAAGAATTCAGTTTTACCAAGCTGAGTGCAAACAGCATTGCCAGATCCTCACCTACAGTGATGCTGGAGGAAAATACAGCTTTTAACACATAAACATTGGAAACTAAGTAAAAATATTTGTGCGTCCATGAAGAATGCAAATGTTAACACAGTTTTTATGTGAAGCATAAAGACAAGCATATAACTTAAATATTGCTCTTTATGTGAAAAATAAACAATTTTGTGTGTGGTTTCTTTCTAGCTGTCTTAAAGTAATTGTTTCTCCTCTGAAAAGTTTTTAAAACAAAAATGATAAAATTTAATCCCTGCAAATGGGCTGTAATTGCAAATTTTAGCAATACTTGTGAAGAGGACCTAAGTATGGAATTCTCTCTGGGATCTTTCTACAATCTCAAAAGTAAGAACTCTAATTTCCAGTGCTGTCTGTGATATGAATGGCTGACTCCTATGGAATAAAATCCTTTCTGTATCCATATTTTCTAATCTGAAAGACCTTGACAGAGAGTGTTAAATGTATAACCTTACAGAAGCTATTATTTAGGGTGTGGTGATGTGAGACATCCAATGCAAGAAATGTTACTAAAGTTGTAAACATAAGTAAGAAAGTTGTGTGCATTAAATATGTAAAGCAATTGAGAACATTTCCCATATTCCTTAGTGATGCTCCATTTATCTCATGTTGGGCACTGCTGCAGAAGGCAGAGGTGCCGCTTTCGCACGGCCGGTCCTTTGTTTGTCTGGAGGAAGGGAAGAAGAGGGGCAGTGCCACAGGGGTGGTTCTTTGTGGAAGGCCCAATCCTGCCACGCTCTGAGCATGGCCATGTCCCTGAGCCAGCGCACCGAGTTCACGTCTCTGCAATGGCACAGTCTAGAGAGAAAGCGTGGGGGCTGCTACCCCTGGAAGTGGGGAGGAAAGTGCTGCTGGGCACCCGGGCTGAGGCTGCGACCTGGGGGATGCCCACCGGACCCAAACTGCAGAGCCAGGGCCGTGGGAAGCCTGGAGCCACACTGTAGGTGAAGGAGCTGAGTTGATGGCCGCAGAATTCTTTCTCAGTGCCACAGAAATGGACACTGCCTGCATGGCGGCGGCGGGGAGGCCACATAGACGGTGGCAAGAACATGGTAAACAATTCCCCGACACAAAATTCAAACTAAACTGACTTATCAGCATTGCAGAGATCCCACGGAAATTGTTTTTAAATTGATAAAAACTTAATAATAATAATGGTATTTGGGGAAAATGAGGTTTTTCTTCTTTTATTTTGCCTTTTGGTTAGAGAAGAGAAAGAGGTGAGCATGTGATGAAGGACAACATGGTGTGTTGCCCTGACTTGCAGTGTTCAGTGTTTTCTTGTTAGATTCTCTCTCATGGCCATGACTTGTTTTCTCTCTATTATCTATGTTTTCCTAAATTGTATCTGTGTTTACGAATTCCGGTATACCAGATGGAGAAATATGATTGACAAATACTTTGACCAAGTGGATTATAGGAGGTGGTGATTTCTACCTCCAATCCACGGTGATGTGTGAAAACATATAAATAAAGTCGGAGGGCTCTGCCCTCTCTCTTCCTGCTCTCTCTCCTGCTGCGTCTGTGTGTGTGTTCTTGTGTGGCTCTCCTTCAGGCCCTCGGCCTGGCGGGCCTGCCTGAGGAGTGCCATAATGGTGGACACCGGGGTTGGTAGACAGGGGAGGGGAGGCTCTTACATCAGAGCTGGATTCCTCCTGCAGGCCGTGGTAAGGACTAGAGTGAAATAAACTGTCTCCCTATAATTCATGGGTGCATGGGGGGATGCAGAGATCNTGGGGGGATGCAGAGATCCACTGGGCAGCCGGAAGACTCAAACAGATAAGAAACCTTTTGCTTCTAGAGATAGAGGAAGAGAGCCCTTGCTGCCAAATTAGAACAACTCATCCTTAAAAGACTACACCCCATGAACTAATGACCCACGCAGAATCAGTTTTGGGATGACTATTTTTGTCCTTGGGAGGGATTTTACATTGTAGCAGGTCGGGCAGGATGCTACTTCATACACATTAAAATCAAGCTGAAGAAACTTAAATCTCCTGCAAGAAAGACACCCCATAGTACAACAAAGAGAATCTTCTCCATGTTTGTATCCCTGCATGTTCAGTGAGAAAGATGGAAAGGTTAGGAAGGAGAGAAGAAAGGTATTTTAAACTTATTTTACTGCTTATTATCCTCTTCTAATTCTGTTAATAAATTTACTTTATAGTTTTAAACTAAGCCTTGTTCTTGCCTTAAAATATTTCTCTCGTAATCCTTATTCTCAGTCATGAGCCCCTTAGATAACTTTTCGCGAGTGATTTTCAAACCATGATATTTTACTGCTGCAAAGTCCTGTACATCCTCATACCTATTCAGAATTTACCATGATCTCCTGGAAAGGAACAACATAGTCACTGTTTAAGGATCTAAGCATAATAAAACTTACACTGAGGTGAAAAGAATCAGTTTTTCTAGTTCTAAAGATGAAAGGAAGTGAAGCATTATCTTATTGAGTTAAAAGGCAGTACATGTAAACCATTTAAATTGGCACTAAGTCAGCCACAAAAGCTCTGTCTTTAGATCATTATATCAGTATCCAATTCCTACAGTAATTCTTCAGGCAATCACTGTTCTCAGAAAATCCTTCCCTTATTTTGTAAAGAGTCATGAGTCTGGAAGCTGATCTTTTTCCCCTTTAGCTGAAGAAATGGGAATTGGAAACAAATACTTCATTCACTGTTGTTCCAGGCAAGAGCATGAGTGCTTATCACTATAATCACAGCTAAGAAGAGACTGAAAAAGATGAAGGAATCTCTTTACATCTGGTAAACTTTATATCCTCAATTAGATTTTGACTTCCCTAACTTTGCTTATATGCAAAAGAAATAATATTTTTCTTTATTCTTTTTTAATTTCATAATGAAGGGGAAAATTTCTTATAAAATAACAGATTTTTTTTTATTATTATTAACCAAACATCATACTGCTGTATTTACTTAATTAATTTGATACCTATTTGTATTAGCATCTTTTCTATATTAGATTGCTTTACAGTGTTAAAAGCAAGGCAAAATAAGCTTTGAAATACCTAGTCTTAAATTGATAACTGCAGGGTCTCTAGTGAAACTCTCCAGGTTCTTCTGGCTTACACTTGATTTGCTTTAATAAGGGTTATGGGGAATGAAAAACTATTGAAACTGCATTTTAAAATGCCTGGCAACAGACAGGTGGAAAAGACTTAGAATTACTATTTTTCATTACTGAGGGCCCCTTAGGACTGCACTGGAAAGAATCCTGTCTGCCCCAGATAAGAGTCTCCCAGCAGTTTAATGTGCCAATCAGTTGCGCTCAGCAGCCCAGAATCATCATATTGCAGCTATTGAATAGTTCCAGACCATATGCTCAGAAGGATGGGAAATGTGGTGTGTGTCACACTTCCAAAGAATGATGATGAAGAGCATTAATATGCTGATGAAGAAGGAAAAGAAAAAAAAGAGAAATCTTGAAGACACAAACCCACCTGTGTTACTGAGCCTGACAGATATGCTGTACTAACTCTATTTCATATATAATTACAAGTTTGAGTTACCATGAGGCCTACATAACGCTGAATTACTTGGTATCTTCCTTTCTCCTTCTCTGCCAATATGTTCTCTTTTTTGATTTTTAGATAGAAAAGAGTTAAATCAGAATCCAAATAGCAACAAAAGATGCAATGAATGTTTTATCCAGCCTGGAAATTATTTGTGTGCATTTGGGGTCTAATTACTGTACAACAGCTGAGTGATGGACCAAGTGTGGCTCCATTCATATTAAATATCACACTAGGAGCTTGAAGGAGGAATGATTATGAGGGTTCTGAGAAAGTGGGAGAGCAGTAAGAAAATGCATTTTCATATAGATTTTATCCTTTCTAAAGCAATCACAGTGACCTCATCACATAACATATGGATAGTGGATGGGCAAACGAAAAACAGATCACAAGAAGCTGATCTTGCAGCCAACCTTTCCTGGGTGCCGCACCCAGTGGGCTTTAATGCACAAAACTATAGAGCAAACTTGGAGTTGGTTCTATATATACATGGACAATCTTCGTATCTCTCAAATTTTTAATAAATTCTGCTAACCTGCATACAGGAGGAGCAGAACTGCAATATGGGAAGAATTCCAGATTAGTTTAAAACAACAGAACAAAACACCAAGACTAGGCTGTGCAAATGAGAGCTTTTAATCCATAAAAACAAACATGCCCTTTGAGCAAACAGGGAATTCCATGTAACGCAAAAAAAAATTTTTAGTTGAAGCTAGCCAGAGCAATGCCTTAAAGCCTTAAAGATATGTATGTATTTAATGATCATCTCTGATCTCATTACAGCAATAATTTTTCATAACACAGATATAGATGCACTAAATTTGCCAGGATTGTGACATATAATGGCTTGTACAGTGTGCTTTTCTGAAGAGCACTGAAATCAAATTCACAGATTCAGACAGCTTTTAAGAACTGAGTTGTCTGCAGCTGAATAGATGTCTAAGTTTGGGAGGATGCTCTCATTTTCCTTTGTCATTGTAACAAAAGTCACTGATTAACAATGCATCCAATTGTTATGAGATAAATTACAGGATTTTTCACATTTATTCTTTTTATTGTAATCCTTTTGGCTTTCTGATTACTCATGAATTTTCCTTAGTACTTTTCTCTATTCCCAAATAAAAATTAATGTTATATATTTTGTTTCAGTCCATATGACGTTAAGTTCCAGCCTAGTGGAACTAAATGAGTGTTGGCTCTGATTGTGTAGAGAAGAGGACAGATTATAATTTTTTTTTAATATAACATCTTAACATGAGGCAGATTCTCTCAAAGTAGTGCCTCCTTCTGATTTATGATTATTAGGGTTTGGTTATGGTTTGTAAAGAAGATGCACAATTGCTGATTTGAGATCAAAAGCTTGTACCAAAAGCCTGCAAAAGAAGAAACTAAATGTATTTTGGCTTTGCTTTCCTTCCTCTTCTGAACTGTGCTTGTACTATTTAAGAAAGACAGTCAAGTGTGTCCCTTCTGTTCCTTAAGATCAGCTGGATCTGGTGGGTTTGTTTTTGTGGATTGTTACCAGTCTAACCGTTCTGCATTACACTCAGTACAATGTTGCCATTGGTGTCACCGTAGAAATATTTTGTCTTTCCCACTTCATGTTTTCTTCATTTTATGAGAATATATTTTCAATTTGTATGGGGTGAAGGTGTCAATAATTATGAGTGACAGATATGGAAATCAAGCAACAGAGTATTCTCCTTTAGACAGGTTATGAAAAAGAAACATTAAAAAGTAGCTTTTGTGTCTTTAACTTATTCAGCAGCATTTACTTTTCTACTCAATTCCTTGCTTTAAGTTTTTTTCAGGTTTCCAAACTGAAGTTTACTCTTGCATTCTCTCTGCTATGCTAGCAAATTTCCATTTCAAACCAGTGAACAGAGCAATTGATTAATTTCTAAATGGTTGTGTGTCTCCTGTAGATCTATGGAGTCACCTGCCTCTTATGACCTGTACTTTCCAACATCTTTCCATCTCATCAGGTACCTTTCAGAGATGTGAAATATCTCGTTTGAACAAGTCAGATTATTTCACCACTCAGTATATGTTTGTTTTTCTTACCAGAGCTGGTACATATGACTGCAAATGAAATTTCAGGGTGCAGTTCTCAGAATCTCTTCACCGTGATGCTGAACCCACCGTGTCATTTCGAGATTGCAGTGTGCTGCTTGTGCTCACTTCCACAGACCCAGCTGGGGTTGGGTTTGACAGAGAAGTGATATTATGTCAAAATGCCTGGACTTCAATCTGTGTTTGACCATGCCACTTGCAGTAAATATTCTTACCTTCCTTGACACTTGTTCATTGCAATCAAACAAAATCTTGCCCTTATCTGGAGCAAACACAACTGTTATACTTGCTGTAGTTAGCTCTTTAAGACAGAAGAGTATGAAGCTGGCTAATAAAAAGTGGAAACTGTGCAGATACCTTTTGTGCTGAAAGCTTTTTCTGGAGAAATGATTAAATGCATTGAATTCCACATCAATATAAAAAGTAGTCTGGCTGTTGCTGGACCTGGCAAACATTTTCATCAGATTTGGCTTCAATCCGTAGTGAGACATGTTTACAGAACTAATTTCCAAATGCTTCTCTTGTCAAAGGAAATTTTTATTATTTCTGATAAAAAATTACTATCTCCTGAACTGCATTATTTAAAATTTAAATAGAAAGCTATTTTCTTTCAGATCCTTTGAAAACTCCCTAAGAACCTTTCCTTGAATAAAATATATTCTCTTTGATTCGAACAGGCCTGCTTTCCACACTTAATGAAGTATCATTGTAACACTACAGGTTTTAATTCTTTTTCCATTATCACTTTAATTCTACCTATGTGACTGATTCCTTTGTTCAGAATGTGCCTTTCTCACAAACAAAGAAGCGGAACCAGAATGTTTGAATCCATGGCACATTTGTTAAAAAGCCAGCTGCATCACATAGCCCCAGGTAAGAGCTACTGAGCAGGGATGCAGGTACCAGGCACACACACAGCCACGTGTGTGCGATCCCTTAGGGCTACATCTGTGCCTTGCTGTTCAATTGAGCCAGAGCTGTCACTAAATTCTGGGGCCAAGAGTAGCAGAAGGACCTTCATCCCCTTTGAGTTACAGAGCAGCTCGTTGTGCTCACCCTGTGCACTGCACAGCTGCAGGAATGGCAGACGTGGGGCTGTGAATGTAAGGCAGGGAAACAGCAGTTCAAGGGACCTGCTCTGTTCCAATCACAATTTCCAGATGTCAATGGTTGTTCCCTTTTGGGTCAAAGTCAATCTGTTTGAATCTTAAAATTACAGCATTCTGCCTTCCTTGCCCCTGAGCTCCTATTTCTTCTTGCTGCCCCTATCTCATGGACGTAGTCCATCTTCTGGAGCACTTTCTCTCACTTTTGACTTTACAGGGAATGTGGCCTGGCAAAAGACCAGTTGTGCCTTTCTGCCAGTTCTTCCTTCAGCTTTATTTCATCAGAGTCAGAAGTAAGTGTGATTATAGTAAGTGCAGTTATCGATATATTTTCTTCATTTTGAGATTGGACCATCTAATTTGGCAGCTTTTGAAGTGTGTTGCCTAGCTCAGATGGGAAACATTTTGTAGAAGGGATGAGGTTTGTGTTTGAAGGTGCCAATGAAATAACAAATAAATAAACAAAATTCAAACAGTTCTTATTTCAAGGTGGTTCATTATTTAGCTGGAGACTTGAAAGACTGCAACAGTGCATACTAGAGCTTTTTTTGGTTTGTTTTGGTGTTACTCTAAATTAATCTAGGTTAGGGTTACTTTGTGAGTGTGAAATGAGACATTAAAAGAATTAGTGGACTCTATTGTATTTTTCTTTTCTTCATAAAAATAGTAGCAAGTGGGGTCGTTCCTCCATTTACCTAATCTGGATATTGTATGACTTTTTACATTTTCTTCCTACCTGTAGACAGAAGGGATTGTGGCCAACACTGTGATCAGAACATTAATGCTCAGTGATATGGATTCCTCAATCATTCTAATGTGGGAATGAGAACTATCAAAGCAGCAGTTTAGTCCCTGCACCCAAAAGGCACAGAATTACTCTTTTGTCCACTGAGTTATGCAACTGTGGTGTTTTAGGAAAGACACCTGTTTCCTTTTCAGTAATGTTGTTCTTATTCTTTATTCTTTTGAATACAGTCTCATATTGATTTAGATAAAATTTAGGAGGAAAAGAAGGCTTCAGGGAAAGATCACTGTGACAGGCATCAACAGAGTGCTAAATACATGGAAGTTTTTTGCAAGATGCAGGGAAAAGCTGCACTGGTCTGTTGCCTACTCTTCTCTCCCCGTTCTAGCTCCTTACACGCTTTCTTCCTTCAGGAGATAAGCAGGATACTTTTGCTTAGTCTGAACTGCTCATTCACTTAAATAATTTGATCAGTGCTGAATCAAACTGAGTGCTAAAGATACATAAGTTCTGCACCCCACTGCCAGCCTTTCAGCCACTTTTTCAGCTCCTTGACCAAATGTGAGACAGGCAGGCATTTGCAATGGCTGGCAAAGTGGATAATGGAAAGGGCCTCCTCAGACTCTGCAAAACAGCTGTGTGAAATGTTAATGTTGTTGTGTGGGACAGCTTCTGCATGTGGGCAGAAGGGGGAGTGCAGGCATTATCAAAGGTAAATTTGTTTTAGCATATTTGGCATTGTTTCAAAAACATTTTTCCCTCACAATAAATTGCATATGGATGAGGGGTTCTATTATGCTGTTGATGGTTTATATTATGGTGTAGACATTCTTTCTTCACTCTGCTCGACACTACACCTGATAGAAGTGTATTGAGCAAAGTGACTTTGTTTTGTCTTTCTTTCTTAGAGAGATAGAGTTTATTTGTTTCTAGATAACATTGTGTTTATATGTTTGATATGAAAGTCAGTATGAATAGATGTGCTCTGTTCTTGGAACAAAAGGTAAGGAGATTTGTCTCCCCAGGCTGAGATTGGGTTCCTCAGTCCTGGAGCATCCTGGGAGTACTTGGATGAGAGATGTTTAATCCTAAGGAAAATCCCATAGTGTAAGAGGAGCAAACTCATCACTAGGCTCCATCCTTATGGCCATGAGATGCCCTGAGTCCAATCCATCAGGCACTGATAGCAATGACTGTCAGTGCCTGGATGGATGGATGGAATATCTGACAGATATTCAGCTGACACTGGAACTTCAGTGTCAGCTGAATATCTGTGAGAAACGACTTCAGAAGGAAAAGTCTGGTGGGTTTCTCTGCATCTCTGTTATTGAGGAAGGACAGTGAGACATTTTGGACAGCTAGAGTGTAAAAGCTGTGGTAACAGAAGCTTTATTTTGACCAGATCACCAATGGGTAAAATGAAGTTCAATCAATCTTTCGTAATTTGGTCTGTGCTTAATTTGATGTCCCTTGTGTTGTCTGCTGACACCAGAAATGGAGCACTCTGTCACGTGTCACCACTGTGCCACCACCTGTGTATGTAGACATGCACACCCCTAAGTAAAGATCATTTGGAGTGGTAGTTTTGATTGGTTGTATTTGGGTTTGTTTGTTTATTTTTAATGCTTTTAGTGGGTGTTTGGGTTTTTTCTTTTTCCCCACAGATTCTCACCTACAGATTTTTTTTTTAAACAGGAGTAATGATGATGAAAGCAATTATGATTGCCTTGTTTAATAGAAGAAGCCTATTGTATAGCAGCTTAGATTAATTCAGTCCAATCTCCAGCTGAAAAGACACGCTTTAAATAACATATCTCAGGTTCTGCTGATTTTGTTTAAGAGGAGAAACAAATGACAGTCAGCAATATTTCTTTACAATTCAAAAAGTTTTAAACATTATTATCTGCCTTGAAATTATTAAGTATCCTGTTATTCATTTACCCTGAAGTGTATTTGTAAATATGCTTTATTTAACCCAGGTAAATACTATGTCATTATAAAATGTGATTTCAAATATAAACCTGGTCTTGAATGTTCCTAGTTTTGGTAACCTTAGCCAGACAAACACTGTATTTAAGGGAATGTCACTCTTTTGATGAAGTTCACGGCAGAGCTGGAGGAGGAGAGCTGTAGGTAGGAACACAATATGTATGAAATGATCAAGTGCATAGCTTACACTATAAAACAGCGTAAAACCCAACAGGTATTTTTAAATCCTCTTGCTCAGGGATTTCTGAATGTAATTCCATACGTTCTCACCAAGATAAAAATATACTCTGTGGATTACTCTAATTAAGCAATATTAGATACAGCTTAAATCTATTTTGCAAATGTGTTTAATTTTAATAAACATCACCATTCAGTTTCCAGATAGGTTTTGTATCTAGAATCTAGTAAATCCAGCTTGCTGAGCTTGGTTGAGGGTTTACCAGTCTGGTAATCTTCTATTCTGTGTCTTGGGTTTTTTTGTAAGTTTTGTTTTTGAAATATTTAAGCAGCAGTCTAGAGGACATAAACACCAAATATTGAAAAGCTGTAGAGCACTGAGATAAAATTCAGTAAAAATGGCCAAGATATCATAATTTAGATGCCCCACTGCAGCAGGAAATGTTCTTTATTTTAGTTAACACTGACATTTTTTTAATGAACATTTATTCTTTCTTAGGGAAAAGCTCAGTATATAATATGATTTTTTTAGCCTGCTTGAGCATGGGCAGCCCAATGAGCAATGATTGCTAAACCAGGACACCTGTGGCTGACTTCAGTGGCTGGGAGTGAATCGCTTCAGGCTGGGCTCCAGCGAGGCAGAGCTGTGGCCATGAGTGGCACCCAGCCTGCGAGTGCTCGGGAATGTTGTTTCCCGCTGCCCCCGGGCTGGCTGTGTGCGCCCAGTGCCCGCGGCCGGAGAACATCCAACGTCCTCCTGCAGCTTCGCCCAGGAAGGGCTCAGCTCTCCTGCCCTGAGCCTGTCCTCAAGATATCCACAGTGGGGGACTGGCAGGTCCTGGCTTGAGCTCTTTGTTCCTACCCCAGCCAGAAGGCTTCTGTCCTGAAGAGAGTAAAATTGAGTCTTTTTGTCTCCTGTGACAGACATATCATGTGGACAGAGAAAACTGATTTTTGCAGGGTTTAGCCACTGGAGTTTAGGATTTGCAAAAATTAGTTTCCTGGTTTGTTTTATTGAGTTTCTAATTCCATTTAAAATCAGAGCAAGAGGTATTTTGGGGGCACTTTTCGGTGATGGCTTTGCTTCTAAGGTTAGGAACCATATCAGAGATGTAGGACAATTAGAAGGGGAATCAACTTGGGAGAATGGATTTGAGTCCACAAGTGAGCAAATATAATGGAGGAAAAAAATGACTGTGTGTTCTTCTTGCCTCTATTTAAAATGTTGAGGACAGAAATACCCCACATATGTGTGTGTTTTCCTCTTCAATCTTATTTCTCCTAAGCATTATAATCTGAATGGTTCAGCATATTTAAGCTTTTAGTTAATATTGTTAAAATTTTGAGATTTAAGTTACCACTAATCCAGATGCCAAAACCTTACACTGACCTCCCCCTGAGTGAATCAAAACATTTAGTGTGACTCAAGATAACACTTAGAAATGTAGAAATAGTATAATTTGCTATAACGTATTTCTATATGGAATCAAAAACTTTCACCTGCCATCTGGTGGAAAAAAAATGAAAAGCTACAATATGTGAATTTCCTAACTAAGGACTACACCTGTTCTCTACTTGCTAGTAGTAGAGAAATATGTGGTGCTAGTTCTATATAAAGAAGATTTTACACTTATGTTCCCGACTTCTTTCTTGCGTGTGTGCTACAAGAATATGAATTTTTTGGTCCTTTTTTCTTCACTATCAATAGAATAAAAGAGTAATCGGGTTCACCAGTTCTTTATATTTGCCTGAATATAAACCATCTACCCTTCATGGCCAGAGCATGCTCACAGGAAACAAAACAAGGCAGATATGATAGGAAAACACAAAAATGCATTGATTAAACCCTCTGGAAGCTTTGGTTCTACAGTAATATTCAATCACATGTCACCTGTAGTACACTGAATAAGTTCTAAAAGTTTTTAATATTCTGTATCACCAAATAAATCACAGAGGAAATCACTGGCTGCAGTAGTTCTCTTTTAATCAGGAATATTACTCTAATGAGCGTTATATTCTTTCATTAGCATGGTTTTGAAAATAGGGTAGGAAAAAGTTCTTAACTTTGCTCTTAGAAGAAAAAAATCACTTAAGACTGGGAAATTTGTACTGCTGCCTGTGTGTAGTTAGGTTTTAAGTGTGCTTTTTGGTAAGAAGCAAGTAGCTGCCAGCTTTTAATTGTGATCATGCCACAGCAGGGACACTGTGTGCATTTGAGCTGGGTTCCCTTTGGGTCCTTGTGCTAGTAAATGCTCCAGTTAAGGAAGAAATTCTAATTTCATGCTGGAGAAATGAAAACAAGCAATAAAGCAGTGAGACTAATGTCCATGTTTTTTACTAGAATCTGTAACTTTGACAACATTGAGAATAAAACTCCTTTTACTAAAAATTGAGGAAATAGAGTCTGAATATCTTAGAGATAGCAAATGTGAATCAACACTAATTTTTTCACCCTTTTCAGTATTCCAGCCTCTTCATAGTCTAAAATAACTACAGCGACAGCATTTAATTAGGGTTTATCCATAATCAGGAGTAATAAGCAATGTTGAATTTATGGTGTGTTAACTACCCACGTTAACTTGTTATGTGGAAAAATCGGAAGCTGATTAGTTATCACCTGTAACGACTTTCCTGTAGCGCACTAGAGTGTCCACGCAGGAGCTCAGCAGGAGTGCCAAATACAGGCTAGATACACAATCTCCCTATGAGCCTTTAGCCTTCAGAACATATTTACCCTGAGCTATTTCACCTCCTCTGAGAGACGGAAATGTCCACAGTCTATATTGATCTGAATGTTTGTGTAAAGATTTTATTCTTTAAAGTTGTGGTGTAGTTCTAGGAAGTTCAATATTAAAAAGTTTGGGAGTTTTACCTGCCCCTTAGGTTTTGTTCTAGTACACAGGGGATTCATTTTGGAGGATATAATAATAGGTCTTAAGATTGTCAGTCTGCACTATTTATTAAACCATTAAACTGTTTTCAAGTTGTTTAATAAATAAATGATGACATTTTAAAATGTCATCAGGAGTCAATGAAATCTTCCAGACTCAGAAATTATGTAAGCTTTAAACATGCTTAGTTCTGATTTGTCCAAAATAGAAGTGAGGTGTCTGTGCACTTTTGAAGATGCAGGTTGCTGATGCAGGATTAGCCCTTGTTACATTTTGTATAGTTTAATTTTTCTTGCACTGTAATTTATTATTTCAAATAACCTCACATCAGTTATTGCAAATACCATCAATAGGAGAAAAAACAACAAAAAACCCGCCTAAGTCAGGAAAGAACGGAGATAAGAAATGTAACTCCAGGTTAATTCAGCAAATTTATAGAGGCAAATAACACCTGAGCTTGGAACAGGTTTGTCTTTGTATCACTCCCAAAACAATGAACTCCTAATGAAAATGGGAGTTTGTAGAATCCATTCTTCTCCTCCTTCAACCGATTATAGTCTACAACATTGATGCAGTAAATGATTAACCTAAATATTTGGCTCTTCCAAAGATCACTGCCTTTTTCCTGAAAGGGATTATCCATCTAATCTTATTTGATTGGCTTTAGTCATCAGGATCGCTTCAGATTGTAAGTCATCTCTACTGTATAACAGTTTCTTCCTTGCAATGAGCTTGCATATTTCAGAAAGGTTTCATGGAGACTTGCTGCGGTTTAAAATGTTGTTACCACTTTTGTTTCCCTCTTCAGCCCATTAAATAGCCATTAATTTGTAACATTGTTTCACAGCTGATATCTTGCAATGTATTTGTCTCATTAAATATAGTATAAAAATGAAAAATCTACATACTATAATGTATTTTTCTCTCAACTCTTTTGTTGTCTGTCTGAGCATGTCAGTCTTGTGCATTTAAATAATTAATTTTCTTTTTCAAGATCTAGTGATGATATTCTTTGCAGCTGATATTTCCACATGAAAATTCAATTATTTTTGTA
Organism: Pomatostomus ruficeps; assembly: GCA_013400735.1. NCBI lineage: Eukaryota > Metazoa > Chordata > Aves > Passeriformes > Timaliidae > Pomatostomus > Pomatostomus ruficeps. Next base: position 22,997 of record VYZT01015280.1, on the reverse strand, counting down.
GCTCGGAAAGGTGTGGGGTGCATAATAACTTTGATAATTAACCCAGTGTTTGGCAGTATATTGAAAGTGATGTTTAAGAATTACAATTCAATTGCTTTTTGTTGCAGTCTGTGTTTGGTTGGTTTTTGTTTTGCCAGAGGTCCTGAAGAGTCTCAAATATAATGCCAGTTTTCCATAACTGAACAACAAGGCTTTGGTACAGTCCTAGTTTTGCTATAACAATTAATGAATGCGCAGGGCGTAAATGCTAAAGCGCATAATTATATTATTAAATAAATATTTGGTACAGGAAATGGCGCCAAAAACTAGGTTTGACCTTCATGCAGTTACCTGCTAGATCTGGAAGCAAAGACGATTAAATATTGCAATGAGGGATTTATTACCTGAAACTATTTGGTCTGTGAGGGAAGGGGAATATTAGAAGCAGCTGCTGTGTCAAATAAGTATCAGGTACAAAAATGTGTTTGGGGAGCTGTGGTTCAGTGTAAAATATAAGAAAATTGACTAAAATCCAGTTAAGTAATGAGATTGACATTTCCTCATGGCACACTGTATTCTACTACTGAATTCAGGGAAAATCCAGTGGCCTCATCATCTAAATAAGGAGCAATATTTCCTGTGGATGTACAATAGTAGGATCTTCATAAACCCAATAGTCTGGTAATTTCTAAAATGTCTTTTGATTTTAACGGAAAATTGTGAATGCCCTTCAACAGTCACTAATGGTACCTAATTCCTGTGGTCTGACTGTTTCATTAACTGAAATCAGCTATACCGTACTGGTATCTTCTCAGTTACCTGGAAAAGGAGCTTTCCCTCCTATCCCTAATCCCAAAGATGCTCTATCCCACCTGTTCTCAAACACTTTAGAAAACTCCTAGTCCAGAAGCAGCACAATTTCTCTTCTGTTGATGGATCTCTTCTGTTCATCAGCCAACGCTCCTGGTGTGATTCTTTAGCCACTGATGATGGCTATAAGGAAGAACATGCGGAATGTGATTAAATGTTCTTGTTTCTCCTGAATTTTGTAATATGAACTAATTTTTGGAAGAAGCAATTGATGTTCATCTTGGAAGTGAATGTCAAACTAGGAGTGCAAACACTCTCTGCAACTCCTTCTAGATCAGGCTTTCAGTTGGATGCATTTCGTTTCACCCATTCATCAACATTCGGTTAAACTGCAGGGACCTTAGCTGAGGTCTAATGTCTATTGGATAGTGCAGTGATCTGCAATTCCTGTATATTTATATTGGAATCTTTGCAAAAGAGAGCAAGAGAAGCTTAATTGTTCTGCTGAGTTGTCTGCAAGACAGTTAGTGGTTAAACACTTTACTTTTAGGTCTGTTCATATCTTTCTTCAGATACAATTTCCATAGATATTCCGAAGGGTCAGTTTTCTAGGAGGGGAAGATAACTTTCTACCTTAATAACCCCTGAATCCTTTGAAAACTCTTTGGAGAAACATTTACAATACTCTTCATTCACAGAAATTAATGACCTAGCACTCCAATTCTCAATGGTGCTCCTGGGCACAGGAAAGCATTTATGTATTTACTTTCACATTAATGTAGGATAACTCATTTTCAGCCTCACTGGGACAGTCTAAATACTCTTTATGTCATTAGAAAATGACTGTTCTCAACATGTCAGGGAACATGTGACTGACAGTTATAGATAGCACAGATATCACCTTCAGTGAGAGAACTGCAAATGTAATTAAACACATGTTATAAAAACCAAAAATTATGTCAGAAATAATACTTGTTTACATTCACTAGATGTTTGCTATTATAATCTGTTTGGCAGCTTGGCATTTTCTTATTTTTACTTCTGAAATACACAAGTTTTTTCCTTAATAAAAAAAAATATTTTCTTTTCAATTTTCCCTTTTTTTCTTTTTTTTTTTTTTGGAAGAGGTGCGGAGTGGTAGGGGTTATTAGGGAGCTTATGTAGGAGCTAGATAAGCAAATATTACCATATAGAAGCAGTTATAAAATAGTTCAAAATGTAAAGAAATGGAAGATATTTCTTATTTGCATGAATAAGACACAGATTCAGTTACAAAAGCTATAAATGGAATTAATATCTATGGGTTCAGCAGAAAAAAAAACCCAACACAAAACATAAGAAATGGAAACCAGTACCTTAAAAAGTACTTTTATTCAATATTTTTAAGGACTTATTAAAGGAAATAATGGCACCTGACACATCCAATAATAGCACATGTTCTGATTAGTGTCTTACCTTAATGCTCCTATTTGTTTTGTTCTCAAATAAGTGAGCATTACTGAAGACTTTTTTTTCCTTCTTACTGAGGAAAATAGAACAAACAAACAGAAGCTTGTGATTTTCCCTCTGGAATCTTAGTTCAAGAAGATCAGTGTGGTTTACAAGATACTAAACTTGTTTCAGCAGATATTTTTCCCCATAACTGTTCAGGTAAATGTTACTGTGAGTTCGTGCTTAGGAACCTCACACAAACAAGACCCCCGATATCCTTAGGAGACAAACCTACTTCATTTCTCTCATGTTATGAGCTGTGAAGTTGGAAACAGAGTAGAACTGTTGTGCTGAGGACAACAGAGAGCCAGGAGGGGCCAGGCTTGGAAATAGTTCAGGTGAACAATTAAGGTCAGTGATCACCTTTTCAGGAACTGCTTGTGGCCAGAGTATCACAGCAGGACAGTGGGGTCATCCTTACCCCCCGAGCAGTGAGCAAGGACAGATGGGCAGGGGACAAGGTGCCTTAGCAGCCAGGATGTGGGGGAGAAATGCGATTCCATTGTTATTCCTGCAGGGTTGTGAGAAGACCTTCATTTGCTATTGTCAGATGAAGGCATTTCTCCATCTCTGAAATAAAATGGGCAAAGGACATTTGAAATGAGCCAGTTATATGCAATTTATTAGTGCAAGCCAAAACTGCCTCTCCCTAATTTGTCTTTTTCCTTTGACATAAACCTATAGCCTATGCAGATTCCAACTTGCTTACAATTCAGGTAACTCCTACAATGGAAGAATAAGCCTCTTAACAAGATTGAATTTGCTATTGTGCAAGTTGCAAGCTGAACAAACAGAGATTGGGCAAAATTCTGTTCATTCATGTGCCTCTTTTAAAAAAACAAATACCAGTTTAATATAAATGGAAATGAGGGCAATGTTAGCGTGTGGACGTAAATCTTGATCTATTGTAACCTAATAATGAAAGCCACACTGTTCAGAGTCTAGATAAATGAAATAAAATCATAGGGTGGCTTTGGGTTTTTTTAATAAGCATAAGAATCATCACTTTTAACTTAGATTTGTCTCCTTTTATTTGCTTACTGTGATTTTGGACAAAGCCATTATTTATGGAAAACCAGTTCTTTGTCTCAAAAGAAAAGCACGTCACCCTATTATACATGACGTGTAATTGTTTCCGGTAAAAGATAAAAAGAAGGTGGCAAGATATTTGAAAAGAAAGTTTCCTGGCTGACTTCATAAACTTTAATATTTATATAACCTTTAAGCAGTCAAGAGACTATGCCTAATGACAGTCAACTAACAGCTTGACCTTTATTGAATGGAAGAATGGTAGCACACTTACAGGAGTTTCATTTCAACAGCAACCTAATGCTGAATTTCTTTGGGCTATTAATGTACAGTGAGCACACTGAAATTCCTCTGGAGCCTGGAAATGTACTATTCCATTAAATAAATCCCGCACAACTAAAGAATAGAGAGTTTAGAAAGCAATCACCTTCAGAGTCGGTAATTCTATTTTGATGATCTTGTTACAAATTAAATGTGAAATATCTCAACTTCTAAAAAATATTAGAATGGGTACATATGCAAATTGGCCATTACCATATCCACAATCTTTATGTTAATCAGCAGTTCAATAATTTGTATGTGTATGCAAAGTCTAAACACTGTGTTCATTTTTTCCCTGCCTTTTATAGAGGAATTAATCATACTGTCATAGTGGTTTGAAATAATTATAAAAGTGAGCTTGAAAGATTAAGATTAAATACTTTCAAAATGCTTAACTGAGATGTTTTCCTCAAACATACAGTAGAAGGACAAATAATATTTGAATGTCACTGGGTCCTTTGTGATGATTTAGAACATAGAAAAGCAATTATTTCCAGTAGGAGGTTAGTTTTAAATAGCTATTGCTAGCTCAGAACAGTAGTACATAGACACACAACAAGATCTCTTGGTTTACTTGATCAAAGTGTCAAGAATGTGGTTGTGAGGTGTAAGGAGAGAGTTACAGAAACCACTTGCACAGTTTGGGTTGGTGTTTGGTTATTTTGTTGTTGTTTGGGTTGCGTTCTTTGCACACAGTTTGAGAGAAAGTCTCTCAAGTTACAGAGAAACAGAAAAGTCTAAAGTATGTGAGAAATCCTTATTTAATATTCTTGGTCAAGATAACACAGGAACACAAAGACCTCTCAAGTATTTTCACAAGCTCAATGCAATGCCAAAGTAAATTAGTGAAAATGAAATATTGCAAGAATTCTGCTGCAGCTGTGCCGTTCAGAACAGAAAATACATCCTTGTTACACAGACACCCCGAGCGGTGCACCAGTCGTCCTGGACATGGTTACAGCAAAGCAGTGCAGAGCAGGTCAGGCCCTTTGCGGAGAAAGCCTAAAAAACTGAAACTCTGCACTTTGGAGGGAGGAAAGGTGAGAGCACTATAGAACAGAGGTCTACAAAACTGCAGGGGGGTTTGGTAAGCTAAATACAGACCAGTGGTCGATTCCTGTAGTGGAACTTGGGATTCTCAGTGGTGCCAGTAGGAGAACAGCCCAAAGCCAATGGGGGGACACAAGGTTTCTTCAGGGATAGGCAGGGTTAGTGATTCTGGCACCAGAAACTTGGTGTTCCGGGAGGCTGTGGAGGCAGACAGCATCAGCAGGTTTAAAAACCAAACTCAGTTTATGGACTGGATTCCAGGGATTATTCCTATTTGTGCTTTTCTGTTCTTTGTATCCAAGAAACACTCCTGGGCTAAGTAGACGAATGCTCTGACTCAGAGCATTTTTTACTCTTGCATATTCTTTTAGTGTGACAATGAAGGTGAAGAAGAGATTCCTTGCCATCTAGTAGAACTTAATTTAAAAGAATGCTCATAGTAAGTCTCCATTAAGTCACTGAAACAAATACTTCAGCTGATTTATAAAAGAACAGTTAGAAAACTAATTTTTGAATGGACAGTCCTTTCAGTCTTGAGGCTTGTAACTATTCTAAAGGGAACTGCTCCCTATTGAATTTAACTGACTGGAGTACCTTTATAATACATCACACATTCTCTAGCTTTCATTTTGGGGAATAAAATGTCATGAAGAGGCCAGAATTGCATAATCTTCTGAAATCGTGGCTTTCCAAGAGAATAAGCCTCTTATGTAAGCAGGGACTCTCAGGAATGGAATGTTGCCATCTCCTTACTGCTGACTTCTGCTGCGAAGCACATCCACAGCCCCCAGGCAAGCGTAGTCCTGGTTCTGGAGGCTGGGTGGAGAATTTTGGCTAAGCCACCCACCAGTCTCATTATGGAATTGTATTTGCAGGTACCTCAACCCTCGTGCCCTCACTGAGAAAAAGGAGAAGCTAAACACCCACAGAAGGTTGTCTGCTGAAAGTACAGCAGTCTGCTGAAACAGGCTGAAAGTAGAGTGTTTCACCTTTTTTCTCTTTTAACTCCAAATTCTGCTTTCCCAGGTTGCATTTGGCTTTCTCATAAATTAAATCTTTGCAGAGAGCACTTTGAGCAGCCTGCAGGAAAGGTATCACTGCGTGAGCTGAAATGGGCCAAACTTGGCTTTATAAAGATGCTCAGACATTTTAACATGAGGAACTTCAAGAAAATTAATGCTTCATATTATTGTTTTATTACTTCCTATCATGCTACTGTGTTCCTATAGTTTAAAATGTTTAATAAATCAGAAGGCCAGAGCAAAACAATACACATTGCTTTTGCAATTGACCTTTCATTACTTTGGCTTGCACTTGTAGGCCTCTAACATATAGTTAATGTGCAAAGTTTAAATGTATATACTGCAGAAGTTCAGAATGACAAATACTGTAAAAGTACCTTGCTATTTTTTCACACCTGAGTTTAACTTGGGTATTTTTAGTTTATAGGGTTTTCAATTCATGACTATATTAATACCTACAGTACCTTCAATTAGCCTTTGAAGACTCGCCAACAACTGTAACTGTAGTCCAAGATTAAAATCCCATTTTTCCCTGTAGGAAAATGCAGCTAGACCTCCTTAAAATTTCTCCATTGCCTGGAGGATAGCTGGTCACATATTTCTGATGCAGTCCTTCTCTGCCTGTGGATCTGAACATGTCTGTCGCCTGCCATGCTCTTCATTGCAGAGATGAGATCTGACTCCTGGAGTCAAGTAGTTGGCTTTATACTCCTCCTCAATATGCTTATTAAAATGAACCAGAGGTTAGTTCATTTTAAAGGCCTGAAGAAGAATTATTAAGGAGCTGATTAAGTCAATTACGCTGCTTAGGGAATCCTTTTTGCTGTGTTGTTGTTAGCCAGGAACCTTAATAGGACAATTAGGATTAATTAAAATCAGCCTGATTGATTAGGATATATAAATCTGCACGTGAGCTGTAGTTGTGTGGTTGTGTTTGTGCAGTCTGAAGCGGAGGCAGTGGATGCTGAGGTTTGTGTTTCTGCAAATATTGTCTGCATGCAGATAGGAGCAGGCTGCTTTGAGGGGGCAGCTGGTTTTGACAGGGATGATTCCACATCAGAGAATTAAATTTTCTGCATCTCCCTATTGGGATTAACAGGACATGAGACTGAACAAAGAAACAGCAAATGGATTTCGCTGTATATATGTGTAAAATGACATGGGAGTGGGGAATCAATCCTTATTTTGGCTGTAAGATGGTGTGATTTAAACTCACCATGATCACTCGGGGCCAAGGAGCAATGATGGCTTAATGGCAATGGAAGGTGAGGGAGGAGGGCACTAAAACGAGCTATTGTAGTGCCTCTTGGGAGAGCCTCTCTTCCAGCGGATGTAAGCTCCCGAGTTAGGTGGCTGAGTTGCCATCAGAAATCAGTTTCTGCATGCAGAATGACCATCTGACTGCGCTTGTGTCTTCAGGATGTTATTACATGGATGGTGTCCAAGAAAATTTGAACACTTCTGTAATGGCTGTTTTAAACTGTGCCAATACCACAGTTAATAGACTCAGCCATATGCTCACACAACCCTGGGATCTTAACCTTTTTCACTGTCATACAGTTTGTATGCAGACACATGATGGGAAAGAACGCCACGGGAGTGGTCATGTGGCTTTTCCACTTCTGGGGAAGGTAGGAGGCTGTTAAGTCCCTGCTCTTTCAATGACCAAGCAAGATCTTGTTTAAAGCATGGCTCTGCTCTTGCCTGCTCTTCATACGTTGATTCATTTTGATTACTTCTGGAAACTTTTTATATCTGATGTTTTGTCTCTTTGAAATAGCTTTCTTCTAAAAGGAAACTGATCTACTGTGAGAAAGGTTATCTGAGGAATGTACCTTAAAGCTTCCTCTGTTTTACAGCCAATGAACATAAGTAGCTCCACTGTTTCTTCTGTATCTTTATCCAAGAATTTTTCAAACATTTTCTATGTAGGAAAACATACAAAGAGTCTTCACCAGACATCAGCAAGGCTTTAATGAGCAACAGCATTTTTTGTTCTAAGCAGTTGGATCCTAGATGAGTGTTATCAGTCAAAATTTCTTTCTTCAGGTGCTTCAAAAGAAGTTGTTATTTATTAATGATCTAGAAAATTAACTAATCTTTCAAAACAATATTTATATGCATGTCTTCATTTGCTACACTCCTGAACTAATGCATATCTAGGTAAGTGTGCTACCTCACGTCTTATTATTCCACGCACTGGTAAGATCCATTCCCAAGAATGCTTATTCCATCTTATTAAGGAATATCTTTAAATTATCTCAGATGTCACTCCAAAGGAGAACCAGCTTTTCACATTACTATTTGAAAATGTTAAGGTTCTTTACTTTTATCTCATGCTGTTAGGAAATACAGGAGGAATCCCTGTTTTCAATAAATAGCATTTAGCAAAATTTGGTGTTTAACGAAATAGCATATTATCCTGTGATATGTACTGTCTGAAGTGATCCGTGCAGTCCTGGGGTGTCTCTTAATCTGCAGAGTTTCTGCTCTTAAAGGCAGTGATAGGTAAGGAGAAAGAGATAAGCAGGAGATAATGGTGTCACTGAAAAAAAATCTCATACTCTTTTAATCCTGATAAAAATATTTATTTCAGGGGCTAATACCCAATAAGACTCAGTAAGACTATCCTAGTTCCATAATCTAAGAAGGCAAAAGTAATCATTCACAAGATTAATTTTTTTCCTAAATTATACCGGAGTAAATCTTAGTAGAATCCTCACAACAGCAAGATATTAAGAAGATACTGGATGCCGTCTACTTTTTCCCTGCTCTCTAAAATCTAATGCTATTCTGAGAAGTTCCTGTATATTGTCATGAGATGCCTGAAAAGTCATAAATCCCATTCAGGGATTGTAATTGTGGTTGTCTCTGGCAGTAAGTAACCCTTTTTAGGTCTATCTAAACTTTAAGTAAATCCAAACAATGAAAAAAAAAAAGCTTAAGAAACCACATGTATGTGGTATCCCACTCCCAGTTTTCATTACTGATGCAGAAAAAGATTATAGAAAGCTTTAGTACTTATTTCCCTTAATTTTTAAGGGTTTTTTACAAGCTGCCTTTCATTTTCAGAACTTTATTTACTCTTAAACATCCTCACCCAGAGTTTACAATAAATTATATCCACCCTTTAAAGAGGAAGTATTAATAAGTACAAATTTACATAATATAATACAAATCAATAACTTAAAATTCCCTGTTTTCACCAATAGGTGGTGGTGCTAGCTGGTTCTTTATCTCTTGCTTCTTCAAACTTCAGGGTAACTAATCATAAAAACATCTGCATATTTCTAGGATAAAAAAATTAGGCATAGGTAATTCAAGATGCCTGGAGCCAGGGTAGCATGGCTGCAGAAAGAAATGCAGACCCTGTGAAAGGACGAGCAGTGTTACGGTGCTGGAGGAACATACAGAAACTACTCTTCAGTCTTTCTCTCCAGACTGCTTAGAACACAAGCTCCCTCTGATTTTAGTTGCTGTTGCAATGTCTTCCATTAAAGAAAGAATCTTCTGAAAGTGCTGCCATGTCACCTGGGCTCTCCTCTGGTTACCGGTTGCCAGTTTATGAGGTGCGAGTAGCAGGATTTGTGTGTGCACAAAGTGAATGCTTGAATTCCAAGAAAAAACAATGGTCTAGGAATGGATACAAGGCTGTGAAAGAGAGGGCTCTTTTTCCAGGCAGTGAACAAAAGTACTGAGAGAAATAGACGTCACATCTGAAGTTAAACACAAGTGTAGCACTCAAAGATTGAGATTCACACATAAAATAATGAACATTACAGTAGGTAAGTTACAATGCAAAAAACATTGAGATAAAAGTATATGTGGCATGTTGAACACAGGAAGAGATGAGCAAGAGAAACATTGCTCCTCCCTTGAATTCCCCCTTTGATGGGAGCTTAGTTCATGATTCCTAGAAGAATCATTCATTTGGCCAGGATGCGCTTTGGAGTCGCTCCTATCAAGCAGACAGCCTGATGGGTGCCACTTGGGCTTAGCTGGAGGCCTTGTATTATAATAAACAGTTTCAGCAAGCCACGAGTTCCTCTAAAAGAACAATTAAAAGTTGACACACTTCAAACGAACTCAAGAACAAATTAAAACATGCCTATAGCAAGGACTGTGTATTTAATTTTGTATAACCTTCATTAGAGCCTATGATAATGTGACACAAGAATTCTTGATGCTAAATAAAGCATCAAGAGTATGAGTACCACTGTGTTCATCATCTGATTGCTTCCTTTGTTGTGGGTTTTTTTTTTCCTTTTTTTTCCCCTTCTGTTGTCTTTTCCCTGTATCTCTGGCCTATTTGCTTCCCTGTCTTTTTTGTGGTCTGCTCTCACTGCACGGAATAAGATAAGTCATGACTGGCAGCCAGCAGCTTGGAGTGAGAATTCTCATTTGTCACATTCTATTGCCAGCTGCCAAGTGAGATATGCAAAACCTTGTTTCAGAAAGTTCCAGTATTGTCAGGTTCTCTTGGCTGCTAATGTCTTTCATTCTAGTATTTTGGAAGGGAAAAAATCTTAGGTAAAATATTTGAGTTTCTCTGGTTTTCCTTTGGAAGAAAGAAGAAAGAAAAGAAAAAAAAAGAGGAAAGATGGAATTTTATTAAAGATGAAATTTTAAAAAAACCCTATTTTTAGCAGTTATACTGGTAGGTAACAAGTTTTCGGTCTGCATTTAAATTCTGTAATTGCTGAGGTTTAAACATGCAATTCTCATTTCCAAAGTATCTGACAACTTGAGCTCATGCCTGACTACTCTGAACTGAGTTTATAGACCCACTTGCTGGATGTATTCTAGCTTTTCATTCCATCCCATCACCTTATCTTCTCTAAGGGCTTCTCTCATACCTGAAACTGGACCTAAAGACTCATGAGCTTTAAAGATTTTTTAACCTGTCTATCCTTCCATACTGAGCCAGACAGATTTTGATTTTGTCTGGTTTTGATTCTCTCTGGGGTTTTTTTATGGCTTCAGCTTTCTCAAAGATTATTTCCTACCTTTAACACCAACTGTTGCTCTTTTCCAAGTGTTTCTAGATGAGTGCTGTGTGCATTTGTACTGCGTGTCTGACAAGATGTCCTTAAGTAACCGTGGCGTGTCCTTGAGTAACCATGATGCCACCAGCAAGTGCAACTCCACTAAAGCTTTTTCAGTGTTGGCATGGTCCATTTCATAATCCACCCGGAAGCATCCTAAGGTTTCACTGATTTTGGTTTGCTCTGGAGTGATTCCTGATATCACTCTGTTAATCAAAACTGCCTGCTGCTCAAAACTAACCAATAAATTGAGCTGACAATAATGATAGTAAGGCATCAGCTGTTAAAGTTCTAATAATAAGTAAAAAATTGAGTTCCCTTTAGTTCTTCTTTTTGTCACTAAACTGAGCTTTAGAAGAGTTGTCAAAGATTTCCAGTAGTTGTTAAATCAGAATAACCTCTGGATGCAATCCCTGGCTAAACCCTCACCAGGTGACCTTCTGACAGCCCCCTAATCTCACACAAGTGTTGTTAATGTAGCAGCATTAAAATGATCTGTTGCTATCCCTGTATTTCAGTGATGTAATTCAAGATGGGACATTATCTACAAATTCTTGAGAAAAAGCAGCAGCAAAGGAGAATTTGCAACACTGAAAGGTAGAATTGAGCATTAATGGTTGAGGAGATGGCAATCTAGGAGCAGTTGATGGCTTGAAGTGTACAAATCCTGAAGTACAGTATCAGCTGAAGAGAAGTAAAATACAGGGTCCTGACAGCACTTCTGTGGCTTTAAGCATTGATAAGGAGCAGTGCATTGAACCAAGTTAGATAATATGGCAGTTCTGTAATGTAGCATAGAAAGCATCATATTTAACAGCTAGAGGATGATTTTTCTTATCGGCAGTTAAGTAAAAAAATCTCACTGTACAAAGGTACCACTGTACAACAAATGTGGAGAGCTAAACACCTCTGTGGTTTGTTTGCTTTCTTGATTTTCTGACAGGGAGAGGGATAAATACATCTATATATACAGGATTTGCACATATGCCAGTGGAGTTAAGGGAGCCTCCCTCCCTTCTGAGTTGAGGGAGTGTGTACACACAGACACACACATGGGAGCAGGACTGAGTTGTGGTTTTACACTTTAAGAAAAATAAAAGTGCCTTTGGAGAGCTAACTCTCCAAAGATTTTTATTAAAAGACCTCATGAAAGAATATTTTTTCCTTTTTTTTTTTTTTGTTTTTAAATACAACTTCTACTTTTTGTTTTGTTCTCTAACATACATTGTTTTTCTTTATCAGTTTGAAGTTTGTCTGAACTTTAGATTATTAGCTGCAGGACTTAGCTTTGAGCTAGATTCTGGCACTTGTGGTTTCTCTGGAACACAAAACACCACCTCTGGCTTGGGAGGTTCCTGAGCTGCACTGGAGCCTGGGAGGCTCCACCTGGAATGAGGCATTATGTAGTTGCCTTTCTCCTAACTTCTCTCTCAGACATAAGTTTCCGGCTGCTGTGGGATTTGGAACTGCAGACTAGATGGACTTTGGTCTGTCTCCATATGGTCATTTATTTAACCATCCACTAATTTTGCACCAATATTTTCAGCTGAAAAAAAGAGGCAAGACGGAGAGCAGCAGTACCTGGGCCGAGCAAAGCTGGAAAGGATCAGATCCACAATGTAATGCATACATGTTTCAAAAGTAGTTAAAAAATAGATGAAATTTTGCCATGAATTAGATTGGTTTATGCATTTAAGGCTGCGTAATATTTGCTGGAAGTTATAATGTGTTAAATTAAACATAACAATAAGGGTTGAGTTGGTACCTGCTTCATAACTATGCTAATGTACTCTGAGCTCCGCATGAAACTTCTACGGACTTAAAATTCAAGAATGTTTTATTTCATTTGTGCTTGTGGAATTTTGATGGAATGCCAATAAAGTTAATGTAACCACTGCATTTTTCTAAAGACACACGCAAAAGATGGGTCTGCTTCTATTATGAACTTATGCTGGCTTCACTCCCAAGCTCGGATATACTTCCCCATCTGAAATGAGGACACGCTTTTTAATATGAGGAAGCTCAAAAAGGTGATTGACTAGATGTGCAAGGGGGAGAGACTGTGAACATGAGAGCTTATCACAGACACATCGCTGTAAGCCAGGGAAAATCAGAAAGAGCTTTGAACAAAGTTATTTCCAAGAAAATTCTAGAGACTTTTTGGTTGGGTGCTGTGTAAAAGAGGGCTATGAATTAAAAAATCCCTCCCAACTCTGTGTTAATATTTTCTTGCACTTAGGAAAGTGAGGCATCACTGCAGTGTTGATTATTTATAAAGAATGTATTAAAAATGAGTGATACATTGCCTGTTATATTTAATTATTAACAACATTTTTTTCTAATCCAGAGCAAGGTATTCTTGGAGAATAGGGTTTTCTTCCAGTATGTATTTGATTGTTTTGTGGGGTTTTGGAGGTTTTTTTTGGTTGGTTAGGGGTTTTTTTGTTGTTGTTTTGTGTTGGATTTGGGTTGGGCGGGGGGGGGGAGGGATGTGAGTATTGCTAGGTTTTGGGGTTTTTAAGGTGAATTTAACATTCAGGGAATTCTTTCTAGTAAGAAAGTAAGACTAAATGTACAATTATGAGAACATTTACATAAATCTTCATCCTTATCTGGAAGGATGTGGCTTTTGTACCAAAAGACATCTGAGGGATAAAATCCACTTAACAGCTGCAGCATTGTCTGGGAGTGCTGAGCTTCTTGTAGACGTTTATGCCACCATTCCTCTGTTTTCTGTAACATATTCCATTCCTAGGAGCCAGCAGAGATCTGCAGCTGAAAAACAGTGCATTCTACAATGACCTGAAGTCCAAGTTGCTTTCTAATTCATAATTGCAGCAAGTATTGGTTGGTCACTGTTCTTGGTACTTTTATTTAGCAGTGCTTATTTAGCTTTTCAGCTGTCTCAGATTGGTGATAATCACCTTAATTCATACCAGATCTGACTTCTCTTAATAGCAGAAAATATACATGTTGTAATTAGAACAAGAAGTCATGTGGGCTATTGCTCTTTTCTATTTAATGCCCTGGTCTGGTGTGTCTATTTAAGCAAGAGTACTCTCAGCATAGTATTTTGAGTGTTAATGACTACTCAAATTTATATTTAATAGTTGCTTATTTCAAGATCCTGGTGCAATCAGATTGCATTTTCAACCGGGTAGTATAATATATAAAAAAGAGTTCCTGCCCATATTTTCCTTTCTTCTTAGATATGATTTCACACCTGCATTATACATATTCTTCATATATGTATTGAATCCTATAATCATCTTCCTCAGATCTTGGCAGAGGTTTCATAGAGGGATAAAGATATTTGGACTAGCTATTAAAAATAATGAGGGTAACCTTTAGTTGCTGATCTGAAGAGGAAGATCACATTTTGATACACTCATTTCTGGAGATACATCTTCTGCACTTACTGAGAGTCTCTTTTCTGTTAGAAAAAAAACCTGTTGTTTTCTGTAATTTCTTGAAGAGGTCATCCATGTTATGGTTTCTAACGTTGCCTTCCTTACATCCATTTCTTATTGTTAATTTAATTTTTCATGTCTCTACAGTGGGCTTCTGCACCTGGCGCACTTGTTTTGAGTAGTTAAAACATTTTTCCCCAGATGGATTTTCTTTCATGTACATCCTACTTCAGATTTTCTTCTGGTAGAGGCATCTGTCAGAGATCAAAGAGAGGATTAGCTCTCTGTGCTTCCACAGATAAGGATTTTTCATGGAGAAAAAGTATTTTATTTACTTATGGCTGAAAAGTAGCAAATGATAAACTTGTAATAGCTTTATTACAATTCTGCCTTTAGGATGAATTATCAGTTTCCCAGTTCATTACCAAATGAGCCATTGCAATGGACAAATAAAGCTGGTCTTTTAGAAGTTTTCTGAGTCTTCTTGTATTGTTCAGTGGGACTTGTTTTCTATTAATAGTAAAATATTGTCTTGTCTAATTTTTATGAAATAATTCCAGAGGTGAAAACTAGGACCAAAGAAGTGGTTCTCAATTATTTGAAAGAGACTAAGAAAAGATGGTGCTTTATGTTCACAGCCATATTGGAAGAAAACAGGTTTGAATGATCCCTGCCTCAACCCCATTGCAAAAAAAAAACCCCAGTCAACAGCCGACACATTTATGGGAACAGGTCTTAAGCCCTAATGTGACAATTTACAAGAGAATTGCAGTATTTTGCAAGTTCATTGCACCTGTGAATAGCAATAAGACCAATGCCAGGAGCATTTTAAATCACTTCAAAAGAAAGAGGTTCAAGGAAAATTAGAGGAAACTAAAGTGGTACCTGACATAAAGTGGTGAATTGTAAGAGAAATGGATTCAACAGCAATAGAATTTGGAATATAACTGTAATTGCCAACATAGCCAGTTGTTTTGTCCCAGTACCTAGGTTGTCTCTTTTACCTTAAAGCCTCATCTCTTGAATTACTGGGAACATATCTGTATCTCTTTAGATGTTAAACCTTACAAATGACACTGCTATGACAAGCTAATCACTCTGGTTATTATAAAAAAAAATTGAAACTGCAACATGTAAATATTTCAAAAGAATTATTGTTTCTTCTAAAGTCTTGACCTTTAAAATTCTTGGGTTTAGTAAGCTGGTCTTATTGTCTTCATTGTGACCTGACCTGGTAGCTTGGCAATAGTGGCAGACCTGAAGTCTAAAATACAGTATTATGCTCCTTCTGCCTGAATAGAAATAATTTTCTCTTTCCAGCAGCAACAAAATGGGTAGAGAAAGTATTCTCTTTCAATCATACTCCAGTGTGGTTTGAGTGAATTGTTCCATCCCTATGTCTGATACAAACACGTAGCCTCATTTTAGCAGGAATGTGTGAGCTGCACCACTCATCATGCAGCTGGAGGCACCTCATTTCTCACTAGAGTTTGCCCTTAAGGCTTGGGGAGGCAGGGATATTGGTTTCTGGCTTGCAATTTAGTCAGCATTCAATGCAGTTTTTGTTTACTGAGTCAGAAGTCTGCTGGTGCCACATAACTGTTTCTGAGGTTTGCAGAGACAAAATGCAGCTATTTAAATAGAGCAATGGCACAAGGCAATACTGTGAACAATAAAGAACCAGAAGTGATCACTTCTTACAGGCTGTTCCATTCTCCCTTTGATGAACACTTCACTGTGATGTGAAATGTGTAGCTTTGAACAGTTGCTGAAACATGTTTGAAAAGCCTCTTGATGTTTGTGGTGTTAATAGATTCTGCCCTTGTGTTTGGTAACTCTGCATTTTAAAACTTGACCCTCCGCAGGGCACAAGTCACTCAGAAATTTTGTACTGGTAAATGTCAAAGTTCTGTACATTATTCACAGTTCATGTACGGTTTCCTTATGGAAAGTATCCAAATCTGACTGTGCTGCTGAATGACTTTCAGAATAGAAAGTAATTTTGTACATCTCATGTTCTGTTTAATTGTCATCAGACATTGGTTTTCAACAAGATAATTGGTGAGCTGTCTTTGGTGCTTTGAAAAATAAGTTGTCTTCAAATCTATTAATGTTGTTCAAATATGTACTTTTCTGAAAACGTGTTTTCTGTCATAAGGCTTCAGTGGTGCAGAACAATTTAAGAGTTTATCAGGCTGTTATTGTCACAGATGAGAAAACAAAGTGTTACAGATAAAAGTCTTATGAACGTGACTCTTGTCTTGATCGCTGTGGAAATTGAGAAGCCTATTTCATTTATGTTCTGGAAATTAAACTAATACATGAATAAGATGCTACTTTTTGACCTCTTTCCTGACTTCTCCCAGAAGAGCAAATGAAAGGATTAGTTCTCAGTACCTACTTAAAGGCCTTCCTTTACTTAGATTGTCCAGTAAAATGGGGGAATACTCAGCAGGAGAGCAAATTGTAGCCCTTCTTAAAAGGAAATGTCGTATTATAATCACTCTATCTTGTTCCATCGACAAATAATGCACACAATAAACAATGTGGGATAGATGCCACGCCCTGAGATGCATGAGTGCTCCTTGTGTCTCCTCATAAGCAACAAAAGTGCAAAGTCTTGATGGAACAGCTCAACAGATGCAGAAGATTCATCTTGTTTTTATTCTCTTGTTGGCCTTGGGTTGCACCCAATTTATTGACTGTAGGTTTTTTTCATCCTTTGCAATTTACTTGGACAAGTACAGAGAAAGGAAAGTGTTGGTATGTAAGTCTGGATGGCCTTCTGATATGTCTTGTATATTCTGACCGTGTGAGGGCAACAGCATTATTCCCATTGTAACGGCCTTTCAATTCAGCAGAAGTGCAGATTTCAGATACCTTTATGTACCTTTATGTAAATTGCCAAACTCCATATGAACTCTTGTTAGATACAATTGATCTGAATTTCTGATGCTTAAATATGTTCCGCTTGGCCATGTGCTTCCTGTTCGCAGTTTTGACCTGAAATGGTGACCCAA
This sequence comes from Pomatostomus ruficeps, assembly GCA_013400735.1. Lineage (NCBI taxonomy): Eukaryota > Metazoa > Chordata > Aves > Passeriformes > Timaliidae > Pomatostomus > Pomatostomus ruficeps. The sequence continues at coordinate 5,820 of VYZT01015280.1, read as the reverse complement.
GTCCAAGCCCTGCAAGGTGGGCTTTCCCTCCTCCCCACACAGAAAGGAAAACTATGTCATTTTACCTGGCGATTCTATTAAGCACCACCTTGTCAAATCTCTACTCTATGGAGGCAGAAGAGAGATGTAGCCTATTTTACACTGATGGCTAATCTCAGGTCACCAGGCTGTATCATATTTGTGACCTGAGACTACTCAAAAGGTCACTGAGGATAAAAGGAAAAGACTGACTTGAAGAAAAGAGGTTTTTCACTTTGACAGTAGTAGATTGGCATGATAAAAACTAGAATCTTCTTTATGCTGAACTGAAGATATAGAACATATTCTTTTTCCCTCGAAGTTGCTGGATAAGTTGCACTTTTATAATAGATTTTTGTAACCATAGTAGTGCTTATAAATCTAAGAAATGATGCTGCATTTGAATTCAGTGGTGTGCTATGTAAGGGTTTGCCTCCAGACCAGATAATATTTGCACTAAAAGCAACTATTAGAATTTCATTTTTCAGCAACAACTAAATTAATTACCACCTAGGAAAAATATTCATCTTTGGTAATGCAAGTGTTATTAAAATACATTGTTTTCATGCATTCTCCATCCCAATTTTTAGTTTGAGTGAGACATTCCAATGTTCATTGTGCTAAAACATTTTTGGCACCGTTAGTTATTAACATACACCAATTCATTAAGTGAACATGTGTGTGGAGTGTATACTATGTGTGTTCTCCAAGACTTAAAGAATAAATTACTTTAAAGATAAAAAAGCAATCACATCTGACAAGAGAATTTCTATTGAAAACATGCTGTTTGCATTAATTGAGATTAGAAGTGTGTCTGTAGATTTTTTTCTCCTTTTGTGACCTAATTAGAATACAGCAGAGCTAGAGATATTGCAGTTTGTGAAAACAGACTTGTAATAGGATCTCTGTATAGGAAACAAAGTGTATTTATTTCATTGCTTCTAAGAGATGCATAGAGGCACACATAAGCTACAGATTTTTTTCTTTCATTACACAACTGTATTAAGTTCTTTTTAAACAAAGATGCAAAGCACTGGGGCTCTTGAAGACTGGCTTATGGTGCAATAATACCCTGATATTATATGCAAATTCTTGATTGTCTGGTAAAATATATACTCGCTGAAGAACAGTAGTTGTAGTTCATGCTATATGTATTTCAGTTTTAAAATACATGCAGAGAAAATAATTTTCATACCTTTCTTATAATGAGGTTTCTACAAATAATTAGATTAATTTTCCCTAACCGAATTTATGCATATATTTTAATTGTGTTTGTCATAAGAGTGACTTTGGTAGGAAATAATCTGTTTATTAAAGAAAACCCAACCCGACATAATTATCATGTCAAGTCATGAAGATCAGTGCCTCAGTAAAGGTCAAAATATGTGCCCCCCGCATTGTCTCATGGCAGGCTGTAGAGGTAACGGGGTAATGGCCTTTTCTCCATTCCAGCATCTCTGGGGCATTTCCTTCGTTTTTCTTCTCTCTGCATGTTCCCCTGCCAGCTTTGCCCTTTCCCCCTGCTATGGGGAGGTGCTGGTTCAGCCCCTCTCTCTGTCTCCCCCGCTTGCTGTGCCCATGCGGCACCGGGAGGCTTTGCCCGCTCTCCGTCCCTGCCCAGGGCTGGGCTGGCTGCTGCTGCGCGGGCCCGCGGGGCCGGCCCCAGGCGGCGCCTGCTCTCCTCCCCGCTCCAGAGGGTCGAGGCCAGGACCATGGGCAAAGTGCATTCCTTCTGCTGGGCAGCTGTCCTTTCGCTGAGCAAAATACACAATACTTTGTTTATACTCTGCAGTTTGAACTGCTTTTGTGTGTCTCACCTACTAAAAACTGTTTAATACTCACTTTTGGATGTGGATTTGGGGACTTAAATCTGGGTCTGAAAATGATTTGCCTAATGGTTGGATTTACTTTATAAATATGCCTCTTTATAAATATACCTCTTGGCTCAGCAAATTTGTTGACTATTTTCCAGTATTTTAAGGTAGTATTGCAAAATACCTGAGGAAATAGATCATTACAAAATCTAATTCCTTGTACTCAGCACTGAATCAGGACTAAATTTATTTTACATGACAGAAGCAGAGTGAATATCGCAATGTCCTTGAAATCCAGCATGGTTTTAATTGGATTCTATCCTTTTCTAACGCTACTGTGGAACACAATTTAAATCTTTGGGATTAAATTTATATGACAGGCTGCCATTCTCACTAAAGTGGTGCATCATTTTAATTTATTTATTTTGCTTTTATGTTTCTTGACAAGTAATAAAGCATTAGGTCCTTAGTGGCGAAGGTCTTGCTGCTATTTTTTTACTACAGTCCTTACATTTCAGAACCCTTTTGCTGACACATGGCAAAGTGCAACAACATTCATTAAAAAAAAAAAGGCCAACTGTTCTTAAGCTCAGCAAGAATTCTAGTGAGATACAATTTAAGATAAGGAAAGCTTCATTTATGTAATAAAAAAATAACCCCTAGTAAATGAGGTTTGTAATGCATTATCTTCTTAGCCTTCCACTGGGCCCATAATTATGCAGAATATCTAATGTACTCTAATAATCAGATCTTAACTTGATAGTCTCTTCACTTTATATACAGACTAAAACACTACAACCCAGAAGATTAGAAAATAAAGACACTGATTGCTTAACTGTAATAAACACATGATGCTGTGAAGGTGAAGATAAAAGCCTGATGTGCAAAGTATGAAAATAAATTAAAATGTTAGGAAACAGGTGTGAAGAGACTTTGAAAATAGGTTCACATCTTTCTTTATGGCATTATTTTGGTTCCTTATCTCAATTACAGTCACTTCTACTGCCAATAAGAAGGTAGATAAAAGTAAATAATTTCTAGGTTAATAAGCTTATTATTAAAAATTAAAAAATAATTAAATATGGACACATATTTAAATTTTAAATGCTCACTATCTGGAGAGTATAAGATTTTTAAAATATTATGTTTCAATCTCTCCGTTCTAGGCAGCAAGCCTGTTTTAATTTCCAGTGTAGCAGACTCTTGTTTGCTAATACCAAACAAAGTGCATTATCTGGTATGATGGTGTAAATCGATTGTACTGGTTTATCAGCTGGGGCTGAGCTAATGGCAGGGGTGCTGATGAAGCACAGCTCTCTAGGTGTGTCTGCAGTTTCTGCTGGCAGCATCCCCACCTGCTTGGCTTCATATGGCACAGAGAGCTTTATGGGTATGTTAACTTTGGGAGGAATGAAGCAAGTGAACCACGGGATTGGGGTTTGGCAATGGGTGCACAGATTATGAACACACTGGAAAAGTGAAGAATGTAGTGAGAATCATTCTTTTTCTCCACAAATTTCATCATAAAATTACTAACACAACCAAGCCTTGCTTACCATCCCTGCTTGGTATTTGAAGCACAGTACTACAAGCACAGCACAACCAGTGCTGTTCATCAGTGCATAGAGAAGAACCTGGTGTATCCAGGAAATGGCCCTTTTCTATTTCATGGATGTGGTCTTTGGTTTCGATTTTCCTTATTTGCCACCAGTTTTAAATCTTTGTTTTTATGGCTGACTGGGATTAGGTGTTGCTGTTATTTTTTTTTTCTCTCTGAAGTTACTACACAAGAAAGAAACAGAAATATTAATGACAGAAACTTAGAACTTGAGGGGGATTCTGCCATGTTCAAACCTCCAAGTGCTCCCAAGTGGGGTGTGTGTAACAGGTGTTGTGAATTCTCAAGTCAGCACAGCCCCAGGGCACAGAGGGCTTCTTGTGCAATAGGTCTTTGGTTTTGGCCTGTGAAAATGATTTCTTTTCTAACAGCTGTTAGAAATTTTTGACAGGCCCCTTCATGTAGGCCACTGATAATTAGAGCCTACATGTTTCTATCTTGCTCCCTACAATCACATTTCATCTGGGCAATCCATGTTATTTAACTGTTCAATAAAGTTCTGTGCTGTGTCTTTAAATCTGATTAGCTGGAAATTTGGAGACCACTAGTGAGTTAATTCAGACCTGAATTTTCTGTAGGTATAAAACTAGAGCCACCAATATTTGTCTTCAGAAAACCTTGTCCTTCAATAAAATTTAGACTAGTTGTGAATTACTGTTTTCTCAAGGCCAAGTACATTTTTGTAAGGCATGTGCTGGACTATATTTCAAAAAACCCCTTTTTTCCCCTCCAGAATTGTGGAGGAAAATCACAAGGGGAAAGTATAATAAACATATAGGAAATTTGGTGTTTGACTTCTTAGCTTACAGCTATTTTTACTATTGTCTAAGCTCTGAATCCTTTAAAAGAAGACATGATAACAGCTTCCATGAGCAAGTAACTCGCTGCAATATGAAAGTTCACTAGATCAGTTTTCATCTCTGCCTATTCTGTGCTGTATTTGTTTCACCTGTGTTTACTCTGGTCCCTGATATAAATAATTTCCACTAGGTCTCTTTGAAGCTGTCCAAAAGAAAACTCGTTGCTTTGGACGCTTCTGTCTGCCTTAGGTGTTGGAACACATTTATGGATTGTCACACGGCACTTCACTTTATTTTCCTAAAGACAGAGTTTTCAGGGCAGCCTGCTCTGCAAACTTAGCCAGTGTATGGCAAGTGGAGATGTGCAGAACTGCTCTATGACTCCTAAACCACTTGGGTACTTTCTCCTTGAGCTGGCCTAGCTATTGGTGTTCCTTCTTCAACCCCACTGTGAGGAAATGCCTACTTGGAGAAGCTGCACAAAACTTGTGTCTTTGTTGTGGGAACAAAGGTGATTCCAGGGTGCTTCTGTTTCTGTAGACCTACTTACTCTTTGTACCTGCCCACATAAGTTCACTCCTAGCAGAGCCTGTGGAAGTGCTGGGAAGAGATGAAGAAGGGAGTTCCCCAAGGTAGGAAGATTATCTGTGTGGCTGTGTAACCATAGTGTTATTAAGAAATTTTATTCTGCTGGGGTTTGGGCTTCATCCCTTTGTCAGGGCCTGTAATGAGATGCTCAGAGGGCAGCTTTCTTATGGTCTTCAACAGTGATTGCACTGAAGACTTTAAATGAACAAGAATCAGAGGGTTTGTGCTCTTTCACTAGGCAAAGTAGTTCGCATTGAGGGTGAAGTTCTCACTTCTAAGATTTTATTTCTGTACTGGCTCCTCAGTCCACGACAGATGTACAAAATGTGCCTGTCTTGCTAGAGGGCAAAAGCTCCTTAAATGTTTGGGGAAGAGAGATCTGCTTTGAACAAAAGTATAGGTCACAAAATTCTACCTTCTTTATTCTTTGAAGTCTGGTCTCTTCAGCCCTTTCATCTCCTGATTATTCTATTTTATAGCTAGACTGTAATTAATTGAAACTTTTGTCGGATATTAAAAACTTTGTATTTATAGGTGATATTGACTGCAGTGGTGCAAGGCTCTCTGGGAACTCTGTTTTCATTTGTAATGTGAATAATAACTGAATACTGTAAGCATCCTATAATTAAATTCCTGTGTTGTCTCCTACTATTGTTGAACAGGCTAGTTCATGCTGAAACAATTATTTGGGGAAGTTGTCTCAAGCTGCCTGAGGATATGGTTTGGTCAGTCAGGCAGCTGAAGGGATTGGTCCTAGTCCTTGTGAACAGTCCCTAAACCTGTGCTTGTTTATTGCATTTCTTGTCTTCCTGCCAACCACTTAAGGCCTGATCAACTTGGTAAAGATCTTAGGTATCTGAGAAAGATGAATACACGTTTTCTGTGAGCCCATTTTCGAAATGACTAAACTATAGGCTGAAACAATACATGCATGACCATGTCATGACACACCTCTGGTGGTTAGGGGAGTGGTCAGTGCAGT
>VYZT01015276.1:0-15044 GCA_013400735.1 Pomatostomus ruficeps | reverse complement strand
CATTTCTTATAATGGATATGAGTAATTTCTCTAATGTGTCTTAAAAAACCCCAAAACAGCTGAAAAAACGAACAAGCCAGTAACAACATTTGCTTTTTCCCCCCCTCAGCAGCTCAAACAGTATTTCAGAAACTAAATTTTTTTCCTTACTTTCTATGTACAAAGGTAAAACTTAAATAAATGGGGAGAAAATACTGCAAATATTAACACGTACATACTCCCCAGAGATATTTGGTTGTGGGAATAAAACCAGATGATCCCAACAAGTATGTGGAACACTGTTCATTTGCAATTCTGTTTTGTGATCATAAAATATCAACTGTACAGATTACAAATCTTATCTTACAAAATACACTTTCACAACTTGCTAATAGGTGCTTTCTTTTCCTCTTTAATTTCTAAAGCAAAATACTCACCTCTACCACCTCAAATCATATTTCCAAATAATAAAGATGTAATAGAAGCAGAGCTTGGTGAGTAAAACTTTAATTTGTTTTTAAATTAACATTTTGTAATGGTCTAGCAAATACAGGTATCTTCAAGAAGATGTAATGATGGAACTTTTCATCACAGTTTTGCACCATAATACCAGATTTAATTCACTCCAGGCCCAGGGGTGTGAAGTTAGAGATAACTGATGGGTTATCTAGGTATTAAGTGATTTTTAAGTGATTTTTAAGTGATTAAGTGATTAAGTGATTTTTAAGGAGATTTACCTGTTCTACTCTCACTGGGATAGACTTTCTTTCCTCTTTCCCCCAGCTGTTTTGTCACTCAGAAATTAGATGGTCTCTGCTCCAGGACAAGCTTTCTCCAGTAAGATGGTCAGTGTCTAGTGCTCTGTGGGCTCTACCTGTCGCTCTGGCACTACTTACACAGAGCAAATTCACTTTACATTTAAAACCCACTTGCTGTACCAGTTCTATTGTCTCCTGTTTGCAGAAATGAAGGGATTCTCCATGCACCCTAATACCAATTCATGATCTAACCAAAAGATTTGATAATCTTATCTATGACCCGCTTAGATGCAAACTTACATGGGAACAATTTAACATGTGTTAATTATACCTTCTTTCAGTGCAGTGGTGACTCCTACTTTGGAATAAATATTTCCTAATGAGAAATATTTAATAAGTAATTTCCTGTTTTAGTTTTTCTTGGACCGGTTTACTTTACTTTTGTCCTGCTTGAATAAAATCCAGGAAAAGGCTAAACACAATCTTACGCAAAATAATAGGTACCGAGATTTAATTAGGTTATTTCTGTGTACATTTGTGTGTCAACCAGCATATCCTTTGTATGTTCCTCAATATCTGATTACATGTATCAAGCATCACAAGTAAAGGGTACAGTACATTGCCTTCATCATAATAAATACAAATAATTCCTTTTGTAATCCTTGGTCTGTTATTAGATCATTTATTGAAAAAATCATTTTACTATTTCTTTTTGTCTCTTCTATGTACCATTTTGTCAGCTGTAGTTCAGAAAAATATGTCAAAATTGTTATGACAAAACTCACAAGTTGTGTGAGGATTTGTAGAAAAAGATGTTATGAGGAAAATAAGATAATGTTTTTCATCAAGGAATGTTTACATGTCTGTATCTTGATTAGGTGCTGCTTTGTCTCTGAAATGTCAGGCCCGCCTGGGGATTAAGAAACAGCCACTGGCTGCTGTCAGATGGGATGTGGATAACACATCAGTGAAGAGCCTTGTTTTTTCAAGATTTCATGAAGAAACTCATTTGTAAGTGCATATAACAGAGAATAATCTTTCTTCTATACAAACAGTGCCTGCCTAGCCATTAAAACCAATGGTACCAGCTCTTTCTCTTTCTATTAGTTTTGAAGGACGTGAGCAGGAATACTATGAAGAGACCACTTTGAATATAACTGAAGTAAAAAAGGAGGACCTGCACTCAAATTTCACATGTATAGCATTGAACACAATGCACAACACAAGAGTCACAGTGACATTACAACTCAAAGTGCAATCTGAGGGTAGGATTTTTTCATTTTCATTCTTTACCTTTGCGCTCAGTTTGAAATATATTGGTGAGTTTATTTTATTGTTTGTTTCAAATAGTAAAAAAGTTTCAGTTAATAAGAAGCAAAACCAGCCTGCTTCTTCTCTACATATTCAAGCCAATTGCAAATTTCTCGTGGCTGAGTCCTTGCGGTAAATTCTGTTGGGGAGAGAGGGATACAAAAGAGTACCAGTGAGAGATGAAATATGCAGAGTGTGACTGTATCAGCCCTGTAATAAGAATATCCTGTTTCTAGGATAGTTTTCCACTGAGACAAATCAAGCTATTGTTTCTAGTGTAAAACCATGGCAGAAAATAGGCAAACTTTAAAAACAAGAGTTTCAGCTGCTGGTTTGCCACTTTGTTTGCCTTCCTTACTATATGCATCCACTGCAGGGTCTTTTTTTGGACCGAATGTTGTGTGACTCACCTCTTCAAATCTCTCTTTGTCTTCTCTGAGTGCCACTCTGTTCCCTCTGTGCCACACAGAGGTGTGAATAGCACTCCAAAGGCTTTCCCTTGGTTCTGTTTTTAAATTCTTGGTTCTAGTAGTACCTGAAAGAGAATGAAAATCCTGTTCAATAAATGATGGGGACAGGGATAATCCTTAGCTCATATGGGAATTTTCTTTTTTCATAGGGATAGCCAGATCCCTAAGCATTGTTGCCAACACCTCTGAATCAGATTCCTATGGCAGAAAATGCTAGTTTGTCTGTGAAGGCATAAGAAGAAGTTGTGATCAATAGTTTCCTTTTTCATCCCTTCAGATATGCTGAACCACCAAGAATCACGGAATCATAGAATGGTTTGGGTTGGAAGGGACCTTAAAGATCATTTAGTTCCAAACCCCTTGCCAAGGGCAGGGACACCTTTCACGAGACAAGGTTGCTCAAAGCCCCATCCCACCTGGCCTCAAACACCTCCAGGGATGGGGCATCCACATCTTTGGGCAACCTGTTCCAGTGCCTCACCACCCTCACAGCAAAGAACTTCTTCCTAACATCTAATCTAAAACTACTCTCTTTTCTCGAGGATTTTGAAGAGAAATGTCAAGAGCTTTAACAAGGATTGATTTTCTATAAGAGAATGGTGGGAAGAGTAAAATCAAGTGTACTGTGATCACACGGTATGCACAGATGCCTGTCCTGCTCTATTCTTGACTGGGCATGACTTTCTACAGGATCATGGCTTCAAAGCCTAGACATACTTCCTTGCTGTAGCCTAGGCTCGAAGGGATGTAGGTGAATTGTAACAGCAGAATAGCACCCAGCAGGAAGGTGGAAGAAGATGTTTTGGTTGCATAGGTGGGCTTGAGTGTGGCATCACTCAGGAAGCTGGAAGCACACCAGCTCTGCACTGAAGTACCTGAGTGGGGGAGTGTGCTTGGAATGAGAGGGAAGGAAACTGAGTAACAGTTTCTGCTCACAAGTTCAACAATAGAAGTCCCTGATTGGCCCCATATTACAGACTAGACGAAGGACAGCATATAGCATATTCTGTATTCATCCCATGCATGAATCATTGAATCTGATTGCTGTTATAGACCAATCTTCTTTTGTTTTTTATTCATAGGTCTTCAGTAAATGTTCATGAAAGTTCTTAACTGTGACCCTGCTTTCACTGTTGCCCTTCTTGTATGGATATATGTGCCCTTGTCCTTGTTGCTGTTGTTGACAAGATGTCTGCTGCTGCTCCTCAGCACTGTTGGTGTCGGCAATGCTAGCTATGTCCAGAAATGGCTGCACTCTGCTTTAGTTTTCTTCACTCAGTCCTCACATAGCTGAGCAAGATTTATGCTAAAGCAATGCCTCTTGTCTCTGAGAATAATAAAAATGCTATATGATTTGCTTGTGCCTCTCATCTTGTAAATGTGTAATAAAGATGTGCACACTAGTTTTTTTTTGTTTTGTTTGTGTGTTTATTTTTAATAGGAAAATTTTCTTCCGAATATGTGATTGCTCCTTAGTGTTTCCCACAGCACAACTTGTGTCTGCTAGCTACTATCCCATTAATGTTTTTTTTTACACAGTCATTCAAAGCAGAGATAAAGTTCAGCCCAAAGCATCAGCTCTGTTCTCAAAGATGTTCAATGCTAAAGCTGATCTTTTGGCACATATTTGGTAGACTGATGTGAACAGGAACTTTAGACTCAGATCTCTGCCTTCACTGTCTTCTTCTCTGCCTTCACAGAAGCCAGAGAAGAGAGAAAAAATGGCTGCTCTTCTGGAGTTTGTCAGTAACTCCTTCAAAAGTTGTTTTCTGATATGTTTTCTCCGGCCTTTCCAATATTATTCCTTGTGAGCTGATAGTTCTGTATTCCCATTGCTCTTGACTATAAATAGAAGATGGCTTACTCATGAACTCAGCTGCTAAATGATGCAGTAAAGTCAAATGGAACAACAGGATCTATTCAGCCTTGTTCAGGGGCTTGTGGCACTTGTCCCCATTGTGCTGCTTGTTCGCTAATTTATTACAGAGAAATGAGAGGCTGAGCCAGCATTACTGGGAATTGAACCTGCTCTTCCAGGACGACACCTCTGTGGGGCTCTTGTCTGACACATTACAATTACATAGGCACACCACTTCTCTTCCAACCTTGGTCTAAGCAGTGCAAAACCAAATATAAACAGTGTTTTTTAGGTTTGTAATTGCAGAACTTGGTGTTGGAACCTGTTTCTTCTCTAGATGTTAGCAGAGACTTAAGGCAATACAACAGTAATTGTAATGTTATGACGAGGACACTGTCAGCAAATGCATCAGTAAGACACAACATCAAACTCTGATGCTTGGGTCATTCCCACCGGGTAGTGAAAGTGGTTCTCTTATTTTGTGTCTGTGTGTGTGTGTGTGTGTGTATTGACCAGGAAAATTGATCAAATAATAAAATTTGAAGGGGTCCACAAAGATCATGACGGCATCATGTGACACTGGTAAAAATGTGGCCAAACTTCACTTTAGAAGGAACTGGTTGTTTTCTTGCCCACTTCAAAACTTATTGGAAGGTGTTTCCCCCAGTCTAGTTCTGGTGAGGTAAGCCTTCATCATAAGCCTAATATTTCTTTCTCCCTTTAAATGCCAAAGAAAGAAATGTAAAGAGTGTGAAAATCATGTTAAATTTACCTTGCATCCTACCAGAGGAAAGGGAAAATGTAAACTCTTCATTTACTCTACCTTTTCGGCAGAATTTCTCAGGCACACCCTCCTCTAGACCAAATTTTTCATCACCCCATGCACACTTCCAGGGGTGGAACATCCACAGTTTCACTGGGCAATCTCTTCCAGTGTTTTACCACCCTCAATGCAAAAAGAAGTGTTCCATATATCTAGACTTAATATGTCCTTGATAAGTCTTCATCTTTGAGGTAAATACAGCCAGATTCTAGAGGTCTTCCATGAGGGAAACTGGAACTAAAGTGGGTAGCTCCTTTCTTTCCCAATTTTTCTTACTCATGATTGCTATTATATGCTTCTTGACCCTCTTGAAAGGAAAAGGCAGGAGAGAACATCATCTGACATCAGCACAGTTTATTTTATTTTTGTGACCGGGACATGTTCCATTTTCCTGCTTGTCTAGTGTTATCTTAGTTCTTATCTTGCAGATTTCATTACTTGCACATGCTCTTTGTACTCTGTTTGTGCAATCATGTCAAAAGCCTCCACTTGTCCTTTTTTGGACACTTACGATTTTCATGCACAGGCTTAGATGTCTTACAAAATGGTTGTGTTATTACCAGTTTTAAAAGTTTCAAAATACTTAAACATCATTGTCAGCTGTGGTTTTTAGTATAAGTAGGTCTGGATTCAACAAAATGAGTATTAATTATATATTGCATAATATGCTTCTAATTTAGGGGTCTATGTGTTGGCTATGCCAGCTGGGGAAGGAAAAAGCTTTGTCATCTCTGTTTTGAGCTCCTGAAAACTGTAACAGAAGTAAGGATATGAAGTTAAAGCTTCAGCACACAGGTTAACTTCTCTAACAATATATTCCTCTTCTTTGCAGATGTTCTTCCTAATGTACTCCTGATCGCAGGATTGCTAGTTCTGCTAGGTGCAATAGCAATCTCAGTTATACTTTACCAGTCTTTCCAAGTTGATATCATCCTGTTGTATCGGGAGATATTCCAGCCCTACTCAGTCAAGGATGGTAAGTAAGATTTGAGAAAGAAAGTTTTAAAAAACAAGGAAAATGACAAATTATAGAGAAAGCAATTTATTTGATAGTTGCTTACTAAGTCATGACTCCTGAGCCTGATTCTTCTCTTTCTTATGTCTTTAGTAAAGAGAAGTCATATATAGCTCTGCAAGTGCTTTACATTCCCTTGTTTCCTGGGTTCTGTAGCACTGAATTACATAAAAGAGGGATTCAGTCCTGGTTTTGTAGATTTTTTAATGAAAGTATTTGCCATAAAATATTGAATGACATTGAAAATCTGATTTACAGTGCTATTCACTGTACTCGTTATGTCCTCTCGAATGCAAAGGAACAAAACTGGTGGCTAACATGTTAAAAGTGTATTTTAGAGCAACACAGTTTTTATAGGCAAAAAAGAAAGATACCAACAGTGTGGAAGATATTTCTGGAGGAATACATCTTATCTAACCTCATTGGTGGATTTAAGCTCAAGATACAGACATCTACATTCAGTTGCATGAAATTAAAGTGCACACATGCAAGTTTCCATTTTAGACATGAAACCTGGAGACCTGGGGCTGGGTTCAGCTCTCTAAACGTAAGCAGTTGGTGCTTCCTTAGTACTTAAGAAATCTGAACCCCTCTCTAGTGGCAGCTGAAGGGCAGGCAGTGCCTAATGACATGATGTGGTACATGTTTCTAAGAGATAAAATCCAGTTCCGTATCAATAATATCAACAGAGCTAACCAGGCACTGGGATCCTGCACCTGTGATCTAGACACAGGCATCTAAAACCCTTAGGGATGGGCAAAGAAATGGACACATGACACAAATCTGCTGGATGTTGCAGACTTCTGGAGCAGGATCTATAGAGCAGGCAGGATGCTGTAGGAAGTTTCACTAGGTGTCTATATTTAGGCAACTCAGCTGGGCCTCTGGCATATTTAGGAGAGTAGTCTGCATTACCCTGGAATTCACTGTCTGCAATGGCCAGCTCTCCACTACTTGCAGAAGGAGTTTAGACACCTGGTTTTTATGTAGACACCTAAATGGATGATTTTTAAATCTGAATGTGACTGTTACCACAGATGTCTGCGTGGTAGACATCTACAGCTGATGTAGTTATTTACCTTCCCTTTAAAGAGGAAAGAAGTATGCTTTTTAGGGCAGTTTCCATTTAAGTATATTTTATGATGAAATAAATCAGATTGTGGAAATAGACATTTCACTATTATTACAGAATCACACATCACAGAATCAATGAGGACCTCTGAGATCATCGAGTCCAACCTATGACCAAACAGCATGTCAGCTAGACCATGTCCAGTCTTTCCTTAAAAACCTCCAGGGACAGTGACTCCAATACCACCCTGTGCAGCCCATTCAATGCCTAAACATCTTTTCTACAAAGAAATTCTTCCTAATGTCCACCCTAAACCTCCCCTGGTCCAGTTTAGCACTATGTCCTCTTGTCCTGTCGCTGGTTGCCCGGAGGGAAGAGGCTGACCCCCACCTGGCTATAGCCTCCTTTCAGGTTGTCATGGAGAGCAATAGGGTCAACCCTGAGCCTCCTCTTCTCCAGACTAAATAACCCTGGCTCCATCAGCTGCTCCTCATAGGATCTATTGTTAGGATGGTTTGAGCAAGAACCTCAGCAAAAAAAAAGGATATGACCATCTCCGCTGGAAAGAAAGAAACATTTGGGATTAGAATAAAAATGCTGTAATGGAAAATTTAATTGAGAGAAATGAAGCAAAGAATGAAATAAATATTTGACTTTGTACTTGGTTCTGACTGTAAGACTGTTTCCTAAGCAATGGGGTTTTCACTCAGGAGTATGATACATTTTGGGAATGACGAATAATTTCTTCAAGATGGAAGAATTTAAATGGAATACCTTGTCCTGAGAGACAAAGCCTGTTAGTAGTGTATTGAATCACTGAAATAACACATGCTGAGCTGCATTGCTATATCATGCTGACGTGCATCAATCAGTTGAGATCTCACTCCATATACTTTGGGATACAGCATTCACAATACAATGGTCAGGTTCTCCAAAGCTACAAACACACAGGACAAAACAACTGAGCATAGAAAACACCAAATATGCACACTCTTTAGTTTCCAAACATGCACCAGATGATATATATTACTCAGATGGATCGGAACGTCTTCTTAGATCTGTTTCAGTGACTGATATTTTTATGTCTCTCCTACTTTTTTGCAATAGAAAGCTCTAATTCATGTTAGCACAATACTCCTTCCTCTTTTGCCTTACAGATGGGAAGATATATGATGCATATGTTATCTACCCCAAAAACCATACCAATGAAGCTAATTTTGTGGAATATTTTGTTTATCAAATCATGCCAGATATTCTAGAAAATAAATGTGGATATAAACTGTGCATTTATGGGAGAGATATATATCCTGGAGAAGGTAAGTTTCAGACCTGATAATGCACTGGATTATTTGTCAAGCTTGAGCAAATTGTGATTTTAGTCCCTTTTAGGTGTATAGGAGGTCACTTTGCATTCCTGACCTTGATGCTCATCTCTTCAGCAGCCATCTGTCTGCTCTTCCAGGCCGGGTGACACAAGGGCCCTCTGTGCTTGCCAGTGTGCTAGGAAAAGCAAGCTACAAGGAAGGGGCATAAGCTTCTTAACATCTTGTGCCCGGGGGGGGGCCGGTGCTGGTCAGCACCGACACGCCGCGGCCCTAAAGAGTGCCCTGCAGAGAGCGACTCCTACAGGGGCTAAGTTTCTCTCCCCAGGCAATGGGTGATTCGCAGTGATATCAGCTCTTAGTGATTTCAGCTCTTTGCGAATCACCCTCAGGCCAACTCGGGACAGAGAGAGACGAGGAGACCGTATGGCTGTTCCACAGAAGTAGCTTTATTGTTCTCGCAGCCTCTGCGAAGGGAACACCAGGGACGAGAGCTCATGTCCTTCCTAGGCAAACGCAGTGGTTTTTATGGGGAAAGGTAGGGGCGGGCTAGGGACCAGCTAGCCAACTGGATACAAGGGATTACCATAAAGGCGCAAAGCATGCTGGGGGTGTCCCAAGTGGTCACCGTAACCTTTAGGGAGGGTTCTTATCAAGCCTCTTCTCTCCGGGGGGTGCTAGGGACTTACAGCTTTCCCCAGTCTTGGAGTATGGAGGAAACATGACTCTGAGTGTGACTCTTTTATACATACACTTGCTCTTTGGAAAGTCTAACTTTGCATAGCCATTACCTGGGCAAAGCCACAACCAAACCATATGTGGGCTGGCTTGGCTGTCTACAGGACAAGGAAGAGGAAAAACCCACAAACTGACTTGAGGAAATACCTTTGCTGTTATCACTAAGGAGTTTTCAACCTTTTACAAGGGTGTTAGAGTCACAGGAAGTTCAGTGGCTTTTCACTGACATGATCTATTTTCCCTTCATACAATTCACAGCATTAGTTCAGGAGAGAATTGGTATGCTTTATTCCTGCTTTCTTGTCTTTCAGGATGAAATCATGTTAATTAATCTGTGTTAATTTCCATATAGACACCCTCCACACTATTGCGTATGATTGCTGTCATCTAGGTGCTATCAGCTTTCCTCCAGAGCTGACTTGTCTCTTTATCTTGTACTCTGGTTCTTCTGTAGACCAGACCTTCTCTCTCTGTCAGTGAGCAGGCATGAAGCCTAAGCTGGTGCATTTTCTGTTTCACATTTCTGAAGTCATCTGCATTGAGCCAGATGTCATTCACCTGCCCTGAGCTGAGGCTGAGATTTTTGATGTTCTTCTCTTCTGGGTTGTGAAAGAGCTACCTGGCCTTGGGAAAAATGAAGGTAAAGAAAAGCTGCAGAAGTTGTTGAGCCAGACCATTCCCAGATCCAGCACAAGGAGCTAACAGTAGCTCACAAAACTGTCAATGGCAAAAACTTACACTGCTTCTAGTGGTCTGGCAGCTCCCAGCACAGGAGAAGAGGGTACCTATGGAGCTGGCTGATGCATCTGCAAATCAGCTGGTTTGGAAAATAATTGTTGCATTGAATTTCCTCAGCTGGGCTCCCACTTCCTTTCTTTTGGCCCAGCATCACGTGTTCGCACTAGAACAACTCCAGCTTTCATTCTACAGACCATCTACAACCTCTTATATCTGGGATGAGTGTTTCACTGGGCAGGCATTCATCTGCAGTCTGCCTCCCATATGCATCCCAGCAGGCGATTGAGGAAAGCAGCTCCCAGAGGCTTGATATGGGGCTTTCCAAGCTGGCCCAGAAGTTTCTTCCATAGCATACTGGCTCTTGAGTTTCCTGTGTTCAGCACCTCCAGCATCACAGTAACAGTGGCATTGATCAACTCTCCCTAATGTGGCAGTGGGAAATTCAAACACCTTCAACTTGTGCTGACACATAGATGCCCTGCAATTTTTGATCTGCCCCTGCAGGGTGAGGGCCAACCCAATGCACAGATTAACGTATAAATTAGCACACAATAACTCAGGACAATTAGCTGTAATTACCTCTAACCCCACATGTAAATAAGCCTCTTAGAAGCAAGACACCCAAAGTCTCCTAATGACTAGTTTTCATGGGTAAGTATTGCAAGATCATCTCTAAGGCATTAAACTTGGTATGACACAATTCCTTACATGGAGACTGTTGATCAAACTCAAATTTGATACAATCAGATCTACTGACCTTGACCCTAGGTCACTGGATTAGAAGTTCCTAACAATACTTAAAAGCAGTGAAAATATTAATCTATCAACCAAAGAAAACATTTGAAAGGTAAGCTTTGTGTTTTGGGCTTTTTGCTTTTCTCTCCCCCCACCCCATCCCCTTGGGTTGGTTGCTGTTTTTTTGTCTTTTTGAGGGGTTTAGGGGGTAAAGTCTTTTTCTAATAAATAAACCTTACCAGACTGAAGTGAGATAGCAGTTATTTCTGGCTACAAATCAATGAAAATGGAGTTTCCAATCTCAAAAGAATTTTAAAAGAAGTATCAGGGCCTCATCGTTTTCTTGTACATTGCTAGATGCAGCCAGTGTAATTGAGAAGAGGATGCAGAAGAGTAGACACCTGATCATCCTGCTAACACACCAGCTGATTAATTCTAAAGAAGATGCTTATGATCAACACATTGCTTTATACAGTGCCCTCATTCAAAATGACGCAAAGGTGATCCTTCTTGAAATGGAGACAATTGGGACTTACGGGAAGCTTCAGGAATCTCTTAGGTTTATTATCAAGCAGCAAGGTACCATCAAATGGAAAGAGGAGCACATGGTGCACCCACAGTCACCCAATTCTAAGTTCTGGAAACAGGTGAGGTACCACATGCCACTGACACGCAGGTCCTCACACTCGAGGTGAGCAGTGTAGGAAAACAGTGCTGCACTATCAGGATGGACTGCAAGCCCACAACTGTTTTTTCTTTCAGGAGGTACATGACTGTACAGTCTGGAAGTCTGGCTTCCAGACTCTACAGTGTTTTTTAAACGTTTTTCAGTCCTTCAATTGAGTAACGATAGGGTAAATTGTTGGAATAGGTCTGGGAAACTGAGGGAAGGTTTTATAGGTATGAGAGTTCTGTAAAGGAATAATTCTAGATTGTGTGGAGAATTTTGCATGTCACAGGAAACCAAATTTACCTATACTCTTTATATATATAGTTGTATATATAACAGAATAGTTATGATTGTGAATAACTGAATGCCTTGCAGGTTTACTTCACCTTTCTAATGCAATTGATAAAATATAAATGACTTCTGTATTATTTGACTAGAAAGTGTAATGTGTACTTTGCAACTAGAAAGTATAATGCTATGCTTTTTAAACTTTTTTTCTGACACTTATTCCTTTTTGATTCAATAATGATACTCACAAGATGAAATTTTATTTTTCCTTAGTATGGATGCCTCTCTAAAGGCTCTTTTGAGACTGATGTGAATAGAGCATTAAAAAAAAATGCAGTGCTAAGGGAAATAAATGCACTGATATATATATATACACACACATATATAATATGCATTGTTAAGGGAAATAAATGCACTGATATATAGGTATAGGTATGTTATATGCATTTCTAAATATTTTACATATCTCTTAAAATGACTCTCACACAAAGGGGAAATTTTAAATCTTTCAGTTACAATAACCATGTTGTTACTGTAATTATTATCTCCAGAGAGAAATGACATATTAAAATTTAGGATGTTCTTTTGGTACATTGATAGCATCCCTTTAAGCTACTGAAAAAGTAGGAGTGCTTTCTTATAAAAAAAAGAAATTTACATGTTTTTTCCATGCCTTGGCCTCATGTAGTTATATTTTTTTCTGATAGGAAATAACCTTCCATGCAAAGGTCAGAGCCAAAACTCCTTCTGGTTCAGGGGAGTATGAACAAGATATGTTCTAGTCAGGTATCCCTGCAAATTTTAATCTTTTTAGCTTTTCAAACCCAGGAAATTCTTACTGTCAAAGAAGGCTTAGTTTTCAGCTTTAGACTTGCTATAGAATGGACTTAAAAAGTGAAAATTAGATGCAGAACACTTATTGTTACCAAGTCCAGGATTACAGAACAGGCAAGTTCTTTCCTTTTACTGTAAGTTTTTATGAATATAGATCTTCAGACTTATGGATAGCTATCTGGAGTACAAAAAATGTGTATAAAATATATGTATAGATATTTTTCAGCATTCAATTAAAAGATTTATGGCATACTAGACAGTTTTTCACTAATGAGTTGTGTTTTCAAGTGTTCATTCACTCATTGCTCACACTTCACCATAACTATAAAGAATCTAATGTTGCATTTTGTTATTGTCTCATTAGATTGTGTGCAGTGTTGGGTCCTGTTTCTAAAGATACCTCTGGATAAACCTTACTGTCTCTGTGGAGGCTCCACAAAATGGATTCATGCTAGTGTGAGGCTTAGTTTATTCCTACAGTACCATTTATTCCTACAGTACCATTTCGTCCCACAGAGAGAATACTAACACTAAAGCAGGAAAAAAAAAAGTGGGAAAGCCTGTTGCTATAAATGATGAAGATTTTTCACATAACCTTCATAAGATAAGATAGAATATTCATTTCCAAGATTATCACACGGTAAGTTTTTAATACGGTTTGAGTCTTGGGCGTGTAATGAACAAGAAAGAATGATAAGCAAGCATCTTGGAAACAAGAAGTCTAGGATGAATTTTGAATCTGGAAAGGGATGAGGAGAAGGTACAATAGAAGTGCATGGGATCAGCAATGAATCAAATTACTCTGAAACATACTGATGTGTCAATTGACTTCTGTTAGCCAGGTATACAGTTATGGTGGTGAAAAACAAAAACACTATACTGCTCTTGTGGTGATGCTACTTTGTTTCAAGTTTCATGGTCAGTCCAGAAAAAAAAAAAAAAAGAATTATATTCTGACTGTGGTTTGTCAGCACTGAACAAAATGGCATTGACAGAAAGAAAAGGGGAAAATTCAGACATTGGCAAAGAACTTTTATAGGACTGGGGGTGAGTATGTGACCATAATAATGACTAAAAAATGCTGCAGTTGTCATAGGTTTTTTTGTAATTCCTTGGTGTTTAGTAAAGAAATATGAGATATGCATTAAAATGGATGTCTTTCTACAGATGTTATCATATTTGTAATGTTAGAGAGAAAGCACAAAAAGAACTGTGGAATACTTTTACAGCATTATTACAATATCAGCACCACTAAGGCCACATCAGCAGTCCTGCAGTCAGTTCTGGGCTCCTCAGTAGGACAGAGACATGGGCATTCTGGAGTGAGTGCAACAAAGGGCCATGAGGCTGGTGAAGGGGTTGGAGCATCTTTCCTATGAAAAGAAGCAGAGAAAGCTGAGACTTTAGTCTGGTGAAGTCCCGGATCTGAAGAGAGGGTACAAAGAAGAGGAAGTCAGGCTCTTCTCAGTGATGCCCAGTGACAGGACCAGAGGCAATGGGTGAAAACCTAAAAATGGGTGGTTCCCTCTGAAGATCAGAAAGGCTTTTTTATGGTGGGGGTGACCCAGCACTGACACAGGTTGCCCAAGGAAGTTGTGTAGTCTCCAGCCTTGGAGATACTACATAAACTCCAGGGCTTGATTCTGGCCGATCTTGAGCAGGGGGGTTGACTAGATAACTTCCAGAGGTGCCTTCCATCCTCAATCATTCTATGATATGCAACTTACAAAGAATCTAGATTTTCAAAAATACTTTCTCAATTAAAATTGGCTATTTTTACACTAAACAGTCTGCCTTTGTGGAATAACAGAATGACAGTCTGCCCTGTGGGGGAAAAAAAATAAGTCTTCTTTCAGCATAGAAATAAATAAACATAGAAATAATAACATAGGATTAAACATAGAAAGTTTACAGAAGATTAAGTTTGGATGCTGTAAGGTTAAGCTAAACTTAACCAAGGCAATTTTGCTGCTGAATTATATTGTCCACATAGAGATTTAATTTTCTTTAGTTTCTGCCCTCTGCTTCTCTGGTTTTGGCACCTCAAGGGACTCTGGAGAGCAGATCTGCTTTCACTTCTTAATAGAGCGGAGTCATCTCGCCCTCTCGTGGGTGAATAGGCACTCAAGAGATTCTGACCAGCTAGAAATCCTATAGGGTTGAGCCTTGATGTTCCTTCCTACAGCTCACAGGGTTGTGAAGCCCAAGAGGCCAACCACTTAAAAGTTTTTAGAAGTTTTCAGAAGTTTTTGCAGCAAGCTATTATTTGTAGTATACGCAACATTAATTTCTCACAGCTTTAAATAAAGCCTGTTTGGAAGATAATGTGTAAAATCGACAATATATTCAATTGAATGTGCAACTGTATGTTCCTGACTCTTTCAAGGGTTGAAAAACTACAGCTGTTGTTTTAGACACTGTCGTGGTTTTGAT
>VYZT01015273.1:10121-22171 GCA_013400735.1 Pomatostomus ruficeps | reverse complement strand
GTTTCTACCAACTTTCCACCGTCGACTCCAGTGTCTCTAGCAAAGGAAACTCGGGAGGAGTTCTCGGAGGCTTCTGCCTTCTTTAGCAAATACCTGTCTTTGAAACCAAGACAGTGATATATGAAATGAATGGTCACGGAAAACACGGGACAATATCAGCGTAGATCTGCTCTAACAGAGTTTGTTCCAGCCTTCCTGTAGCACATGAATGATGTTCTCTGTGGCCATGCAGTCCATAATGTAAAGTGATACTTAGATTAATAGTGGCTTTCAGTTTCCTGAGCTTCATAGGCATTTGATGCCATTTTAGAGTTCCAGAAATTTCCATGGTCTAGTAAGTACCCTGGGGGAGCTCTAAAATAACATGAGGAACTTACATTTAGGAAATTGGAATATAAGCTGCAGATACCTATAAATTGTTGGGATCAAATAATTGTTTTAAATTCTTGTATTTTCTATAGCGACATCAAAACACAGATGGAAACAAATTCTAGAGATACATCTAGCTTGATCTCATTTTATATCATGACTTTTATAGGTGTCAAAGTGGTACACACTAATATGCATACGCTTCTCCTTGGATAAACATCACAGTCCAGACTATAGTAAGTAAGAAATTAATTTTTGTAGTTTATAAGATGGGTTCTGTTATCTGAAGTAGTATGTATTTACTGCACATGCACCATTTTGAGGAATAGTCCAGAAATTGAGGCTTGTAGTCATTACATCTAGTCACATTAAAATCAACTTTGCTTTTGTCCTTAAATTTTATTTTAATATTTTGCTTCTTAATCTTCTTTTACTGTGCTTTCTCTTATTTCTTGAATTGTGAATTTGCAAAACTGAGTTTATTACCAATTGGATCAGAATAGCTGATCTAGGAAATAAGTTTCTAAATAACTTTTTTGCCTTTCTCTACATTCTTATGTGGAAGAAAAGTTCTTTGGATTTTCTTTCTCAGTGACACATTTTTCAGCACACTGAAGGATTTCTGTACTTGATGTACCTGACATGTAGTGCTTGGAAGAATTTTGTTTTACTCTTCAAATATTGAACCACCCCAACGCCCTTAAATTTTAAGTACAGGGAAGGTATAGACAAAAAGCAGTTTTGCTTAGCAGTGCTTTTTTATAAATCTTCACAATTTTCAGCAGAATTAAAACCAACTGCATGTCGCTTGTTTTTAAATTAAAAAAAAAACGAGAGAGAGAAAGGGGAGACTATACAGACAAATTTGCATATGGCCCTTTGCTTCTCTTTTCAGAGCTGTAGTTTTCATGAGATAAAATACTATGTTTAGATTCCTTTTCTTCTCCACTTCTACATAACAGAAAGATGATTGCAGGAAAGTAGATGGGGCACCATGAAAAAAGGCTTCAGAACAGATTCCTGCAAATTTGGACATGCTAGCTACACTGAATTGTGTGGCATCCCTCAATTGCACATGCTTACACATGGTTTTGGTCAGCAGAACATTTCAGAAAAGTAAGAACTTCTTTCCCATCCTGAACTGATCTACAAAGATGACTTGCTGACACTACAGAACAAAAAGGAAAATAGTTTGGGTTTTGTTTGCTTGTTTTTCAATACAAGAATAATAATGCACTAAATTGTTTGTATTGGTGTAAAAGTTTAACCTAGCAACAAAGTACTGCATTCTCTGATACCATTCTGCCCCCTGGTAAGGAGAACTGGGAAAAACAAAAAAGGTAAACCTCCTGGACCGAGACAAGGACTCATTTCATAACTGTAAAAAATACATGACAAAATAATAATAAATTATTCATACTATTAATTTTCATTAAAATCAGAGGAATAAAATCCAAGAGAAACAAGTCATGCACAACACAATTTATCACCACATGCTGACCAATGTCCAGCCCATCCTCAAGCAGTGATCTGTGCCCTCTGGACAGCTCCATCCAGTTTATACACTGGGCATGACTTCTTATGGTATGGAATATCCTTTTAGTCAGTTTGGGTGATGTGCCCTGGCCATGTTCCCTCACTCCCTCATGGCTTCTCATGCCCTCTGCTCATGGGCAGAGCATGGGACCATGAATAGTACTTGATTTAGAATAAGCACCGCTGAGCAACCACTAAAACATCACTGTCTTATCAACATTATTCTCACACTAAATCAGAAACACAGCACCATTACAGATACTGGGAAGGAAAATTAACTCTATTTCACAAGAAACCAGGGCATTTGGGTATGGCCAGATATGGGGAGGTGGTCTTGCAAAGATGGATGACCAAGAATGTCCCCACTTTCTTGTCATTTGTATTGAAATAGATGTTTATGAGCTATTGTGCCTACTGGTATAGATGGTGTTTAAACTAGAATTCACTCTGACAAAGAATCCCTACAATAAATTTTTTTTGCAGTTTTGCTATTGGTTTTATGTTGCATCGTGGTACAGAAAATTTAAAGAAATATTTAAAGAAGGCCAGGCTGTGACTATTTCAGATTACTTTGGGGCCTGCAGCAAAGGGTGATTCTGCGTCATGTGGCTCACAATAACTGGTTAAATCCTGCAGCTATTCCTCTGGGCCTTTTACAGCTGGGTGAAGTATTCTTAGCAAGAGAAAAGTACATTTTTATGCACACCTCTACCTGTATTGTTTTATCAACAAGTATGAATTTATAAGGTCAAGTCTCATCCTTCAAGTAGTCTTCATATACACATGCACACATGAAAGAAAATGGTTTTAGGAAATGTCAGAATGCTTTATGTCAACATTTTCAGAATGAACTGGAATGTTGCATTTCAAAATGTTATTTTCATTTTGAAATTGATCTTTTTAAAGGGTAAGAAAAGGAGAAAAAAAATTTCTTAAATAACTTGAAAATGGAACACAACATTTTCCAATTTGAATGAAACTTCTTGGCATACAAACCCAAACCCAAACCCTTTGATTTATTTCTTTTCTCTTTACCACTGAACTCCAAAGTCGGATATTCTCATGAGACGAGTATTTTGCTCATATTTCAAACCAGTGGTCAGCTAAAAGTGCAATTTCTGTTTTCTCTGTGCCTGCACACAGGATGTACCATCAGGTGTACCTTTCGCAACTGGAAGTTACAGCAGGCAGGGCTTCATGGGTGTGTAATTCCTGCCCCTGTTCCACTAAGAGCAATGGTAGGTACCCTAA
Source organism: Pomatostomus ruficeps (assembly GCA_013400735.1). Classification (NCBI taxonomy): domain Eukaryota; kingdom Metazoa; phylum Chordata; class Aves; order Passeriformes; family Timaliidae; genus Pomatostomus; species Pomatostomus ruficeps. Next base: position 19,015 of record VYZT01015273.1, on the reverse strand, counting down.
ATTGCTACAAAATTAAATTTTGTCCAAGCAAGGTCTGCAAAAGTGGAAAATTTACAATTTTACCCTCTGTAAAGAGAATCTGCAGCAAGGCAGAAAACTCCAGGGATTTCAACATGTGGAGCCATACAGAGTTTCTCTTGATTTTTCTTTTTCTTGGGTTCTAGATTGTTGGAATCCACTTGATTCATGAGGGCAATGAAGAGCCCCCTCCCAGACATCCCTTCTAATCAGCAGGTTGGCAACAGCCAAGAGATAACTACACATTACTACTGCCTTCTGGTTCACTGTGCATTCTGATGAGGTCATGAATATAAAATTCTTCTTTTTTTTTAGCATGTAAAGATTTTTTTTTTTAAACAAGTCTGATATTACAAAAAGTACAAGAGGAGACATTGCAGGGAATAGAAGACAGGCCGGTCTGGCATTGATTCTAATTAAAAATAAAGAAAACATTAACTTGAAATTAACTGAAAGCTTTTTACCTTGTGAGTCCACTTATTCTATAAAAATCTGGGGCTGAAATATAACATCTGGAACAAGCTCTTTTTCATATCATTGTCATTTGATGCAGCTGATATTAACAGCCTGAACAAGCCAGGCAAACAATTACCTCTCCCTCTCATGCTCACTCACAAACTCTTTTCTCCAGTATCATTAACCTACCCAGCTATTATGAAGGACTTGTCACTGCTAAACTCTGACTTAAATGTGCCATTCGTCATACCCTAAGAATATATCAACAAAAAATTAGAATCTGAAAATACTACTAGTGGCAATTAGTGCATATTGGGTCTTGCAACATATTTCCGACTTTTGATAAAATAAAAGTCTGGTTATTCAGATCTGGGAAGTGTGTTTCAGCACACTCACTTTTACTATCCCATGAAATTTCGGTTAAAACAAATAATGAGAAAACTAAATAAGCAAATAAAACAGATTAGTTCTAACTACCTGAAAATGCTTGTGTTACAGAGAATTTTTTTCCTTAAATTCCCATGTAGTATTTCTTTTTCATGTACTCAGATTAAAAGCAAGACACAAAGGAGAGCTGGTGTGGTATTAGAAATCATGTCCATGGATGGCAAAACAAATCTAAACAGTTTGGATGGGGCTTGTAGCAACCTGGCCTAGAGAATGGGCCCATGGCAAAGGGGTTGGAATTTGATGTTTTTTAAATTCCCTTCCAGCCCAAACCATTCTGCGATGCTTTGATTATGTCTGGACTTGATGATCTCAAAGGTCTTCTCCAACCTAAATGATTCTATGATTCTATGATTCTATTATTCTATAATTTTATTTTTTGTCAGTTGACTTATTTTGTAGTAAAAAGTATTTAGTTTATTGTCAAGTTTCAAATGAGTGTGGGTGGTAAACCAAAAAAAGAGGGAGGACATCATTTAACTTTCAGCAGTAACAAGCCATTTAAACTTCAACTTTATGAATGTTTTCTACGTGTTTGAATTCAGTAGGGTAATATGGCCTCCAAAATAGTTAAATTATTTACTATAGCTAAAGTCAGGGGCTGAAATGTAATAACGTTTTAATTTTTCATTTTTTTGGGGAGGGTGGGGTGGAGTGGGGTTTTTTTGGTTGTTGTTGGGGTTTTTTTTGTTTTTGCTGGCACAGGAATTCACATTATACAAGCAAATAATGCCAGTCAAACTGGATCCCTAAGAAATGCTGAAATCAGTTCCCAAAGAGCCTCCAGAGACAGTTCACAGCTGAAGAGGGGTGTATCCAGCTGATTTCCAAATAGGGAGAAGATAATGACAAAAATCATTATAATAAAAAAAAAATACATAAAAAATGATGAATCCCTCTAAGATAACATCTCCAAAGCTTTAATCAAATCCTTGGACAAAAAATTAGTTTTTCTGCCATTATTTGCAAAAATATAATTTTACAACCAAGAGTTATCATAGGAGGAAACTCCAGAAAGCTCAGATGTGTCTCATCCTCTCATGAGAGTAACTAACAGGACCCTGCTGTGATAATATTTGTATGAACAAAGCCTTTCCTCAAAGGACTTGCAATGCAAATAAGTAGGGATGCAGGAATAATAAAATGAAAGATTTGGAGGGGAATTCTCGAAACAAAGAGTGATTGGAGAGTTCACCTGCTGTGACACAAGTGCTCAGGCTTGGTAGATATTTACTTGAGGTATATGAAAAGCTACTATAGAATTTACTGCGTTGGAAAGGACCCATCAGGAACATTGAGTCAAACTCCTGGCCCTGACATCTATAGAATTTCCTGCCTCACACCAGTTAAAGAACTTTCCCTACCCTTGGCAATAAGGACACAGAGGGTTGGGTGCCCATCATTCCCAGCCCAATGGGTTGATATGAAGTAGACAGGTTTGTAGCTTCAATATTCAGGGTTGTGATTTACAGCAGCAGATAACTGAAAACACCACAGATTCTTCCACCCCCAGCACAAAGATAGGACAGAAACCTATGGAAGGTAGATTTCTTCAAATCCTGAAGTGAAAATACCCAGATGTCATTACGTTGAAGTCCACAAAATACAGTGTTTTGATCAAATGAAGAAAATTCCCAAAAATTCCATGGCAGAGCTTTAACAGAGAAGACTTTCTTTGCCATTGTAAAGTTTGCCCAAATTTATTATGTAGATCTTTCCATCCTTAATTTAAAGGTGTTAGATGAACAAAGATCAGCAGAGTTAGCAATAAAAGGCACTGGCAGTTTCTGGAGCTGTAATTCTCGGTTTGGCACAGTTAGCTGAACAATAAGGATTCTACTTTAAGCAAGGAATCACACACACAACCTATCTGTGATTTAAACCACACTTCTCCCTTTCTTAAATAGTTATATAAATACAAATTAATGATTAAACTCATATTTCTTGATGAACAAAAGCAATTCTATCTATGTATATTTGTCAACATTAGCATTAAAACCCGTTGGAAATCATGAGCAAAGTGTGGTTCAGTGACGGTGCAGAACTGAACTCCAGCATTCCACTTGCAGCTGACATCACTCAGACTATTTCTGCCGCGTATCCCATCTGTTTTACACCTACAAACTGATAGGCAGGAACACGGAATCTCGGTGGTCAGTGCTGATGGTCATACATACCTTGTATGTTCAGCTACCCAAACACCACAGGGTAGGGAGCAGGTGTAAATTACCCAGGAGCTGTCAGATTGGTGGTGCATGCTTGAAACAGCTGTAAGTGGTCCTGAACAAAGCTCAGCAGTTGTAGTGAGAAAACTATTAGCATATGCATAAATAAGTGGGTGTGAAAATGCTGGCTAACAATATGCAGTGTGTACTGTATTCCAGCTGAGTAGGTGTAAAAAACATCCTCTTGAGGAAGAAGTGTGAATTTCACGGAGACAAGCCTGATGAAAGATAAGGATTTGTGTTTGTTTCATTTGTTTAGATAAAAGGCCTTGTACTTTTACGGTGATATTCTGTCATAATTAGGTGAATTTTGCCCCAGTTTAAGGCAAATAAAGCAAGCACAAAATAACAGGACAGCAACTGTGTTGGACTGAGAATCACAATAGGTTTTGAACCAGTTCTTTGAGGTCAAAAATGCAACTTTCTTACTGGCAATACTCATCACAACTTCAGTGCCTTCACCAGGCTACACAGAGGTCATGGCCCAGACTTCTGTATGACTCTTTGTTGTATGTGCCTGTTAAGATTACCACTAAAAATCGAAAGAGAAACTGAGCCATCCCTTTGCTGGAGATCATAACTGTCCACTAAAAAAGGACACTTAAAAATTCTGCTCCTGGGCACTTGAGGGCATTTCACAGTTCAGCCGTCCACAATTTATATTTATTTGAAAAATTGTGTTGCTCGGCAGTCTTTTCTAATAGCAATATAATGGTATTGCAGCTGGAATTTAATGGTACACTATTACACTTCAGGGCAACCACAGCACGCGTGTATCAATTCTGGGATGAGTCAATGGTGAAAAAGCAATATTGAGGTCATATTTTTCCTCTTTCTGTACATCAGTGAGACAGAGGTATAGGACTTTTGGCAGAAATGTAAAAGATTATTTTTCAGTGATCTAGTTTTATTCCAGACAAATTTCTATATCTCTTACTTGAAGGTTTGCAGTTCTACCTTGTTCTGTTCTCTGACAGGAGCTGTCACAGGGATATCAGAAGAGTTACCAACAAAGCAATAAATGACATGATCTTCTACGTCATTTGCCTTTGCTTTCAATATAACTTTTCAGCATTCCTTGAAACTTATTTTTGTCACAGAGTGACACAACACGTGGAAAGCAGTAAGACTTTTGTTGGTTCAAAAGCTCACTTTTAATCCAGAATTTGAGAAAATGTCATCTCTTTTACTATTAAACCTTGAGTTTTGCAGCTGATAGACATGTCATTTTTAAAATGAGATCAAATCAGATGTATTCCATGTTTTGCTGTAGGGGTTCTTGCCTCATTACCTCATTTAGGGAGAAAAGGCATCAGACCATAAGACTGGCCATGCTGGATCAGACCAGAGGTTCACGTAAGTCAATATTCGCTTCCCACTACTTCCCAAAAGCTGATAATTAAAGCAAACCAGAATAACAGGTAGGTCTATGTGCATTTTCCTGGTGCACTCTTAAAGTCTTCAACAGTTTGTGACTGAAAGTTCTTGAGCTAGTGGTTGCATGTTTCTGTATAGCAGTCTTAGGTGTATTTTTCTTTAATTTCTTTATGTGATGTTTTCTTGAATTCATGTAAACTAGGAACTGTTAAAGAAACAGCAATTTTTTCTACCATGTTATATCTATGTGACAGTCTATATATATATAAATATTTGTGTATATGTAGCTGTAGGTATAAATAAATACTATAAAAGAGCAGTTACATAGGAAACGGAAAAGGATTATATATTGTTGCCATTTCTGCAATAATCTCCTTCCTAGAAAAATTAAAAGGAATAGCAAAATCTCAACTCAGCTCCATACCCACAAAAAAAGGATCACAAATCTCTACAGGTTTGATAAACTGCATTACCTTGCACTGATCTGCATGTAGTTGTTTAACTTGGGAAAGCAGTTATCACCATTCAGAGACACATAGAGAGGACATATTTTTGCAGTCTAGAGATTAAAGTCCTTATCTAAGTGGCTAAAGATCTTTAGCTACTGTCAAGATGGTTCTAATTAAGTGCATTTTTAAAACCTATCAATGGATAGCATAAATAAACAGTCTTACAAACAGATAAGGCATTTTAAACCTTTTTTTTTTCAGAAGAATATTAAATTGAAAGTCTGTTTTATTTCCTTTCACTCTACAGAATTTGCTGCCTAATAGCTGAGCTTCAAAGATGGAGATATGTGAGTACCAGGACAATATAAAACAATTATATTCCCCCAATTTATCACAATAAAAATGTTTTTTGTTGGCACAAGACCACAGATCCATACTGAACTAAGTACAGGGTCTCTGAAATGAGTACAGAAGTCAAAACTGTGTAACAGACAACAGCTTTTAATATTGTTTGGGACCAGTAAAGGTTTTAGGGCACTTGCAAACCTTAGCTGGGAAGTCATGTAGAGGGGAGGGGTCATGCAAAAGGAAATCGGGGAAAGGGAGAATGGAAGGGCTAAGTGGGCTGAAAACCAAAGAGGAGGAAGGATCCTCCACTGCCCATCACCCACATCTCTGCATCAGGACCCAGTCAGCTTTTAACTCCACCTCATTAATTCCTCTTCAGAAGGACTGAAGCTTTCAACACTGCAACTTGGAGTAAAGTAACCACAATAAGTTTTCTAAATAACAATTTTAGCTCTAAAGGGCTTTTCTGTGTTAATTTTCACTATGTGCATTGGTACAAGTACTAATAAGAAAAAAGGATTAGGCTTTTATTTAGACAGCTAAACATTAATTAAAGTAACAATAAAGCCTTAGTTTCAAATACAAGAGATATGGTTCCCTTTTGCATCCACAACATTTCGAGTGTCATACTATTAAGACAGAAGATTTCTATCTGTTGGGTATAAAATAAACCAAAGCAAAGCAAAATGAAATATAATTAGACTTTACTAATAAAAAATAAACTTAAATGCACACATACAGTGAAAGTATTATGAATTTCAATTTTTTGCTGTAATGATCCCCCTCCTCCATTTTTTTAAATGTCATCCCTAATTCTGTATTGTGTCATGCCATCACAAAGACATCCATTTAATCAAAAGCCTTCTGAACCTGGGACACTGCCAGTCAATATGTAGTAAACAACACTGTGTTCCAGAGAGATCCATTGATCTCAAATGGCAGAGTTAGTCTTCTTTTGTGAAAAGAATCTTTCAAATAAAGCTACTTGAGTGTTTGAAGGTGTGAGCACTTTGATGTTTCAAAGCCTCAATTATTTAGGTACCATAGAGCTGAGCATTGTGTATCTGCCAAAGTCTCGTTTAAAAAGCTCAGATGGCTAAGATGTCATATTCTTTTCAAAGTCTTCTGGTGACTGAAATTAAGAGAAAAGCCCTTTCATTTCAGTGACTCCTAAGGCTCTCTCAGCATCCACTCTGTTGTGCTTCAGCATGACACCATTTAATGCTTGCTTGCAATTTGAGTACATTGTCAACAGAGCAGATGGATTCTAACTAAGGAAGTGGTATTTATGCTGATAGACTGTGGTAAAGAAAACAAACAAACAACCCTCCCCCCTCCAGCTTCTGGTGTATCTTATTAAGGGATAAGATTCAAGTGCCTGGCTGAAAAGGGGTTTTAGTGATACCATCATCTTTAATAATTAATTCAGTTTTGTCGCCAGGATTGTATAAAAGCAAGTGTTTACCTATCCTCAATTTACTACAGTTGAGGAGAGAACAATTCCATCAGTGGTGCATTCTCTTACTATTAACCTGTTATTATTCCTACGTAGGCCCCTTCACTGAACTGAATTATGGTAATTCAGCAAGATCTGGCCCACCGAGCAAAATGTGGTATCCAGACAATGAGATCACCTTTTAAATGAAATATTTGAATAAAAGCAGCTGGTTGAGAGAGGTAAAGAACAATTTACAGGTGGTATTGTGAGTGCGAAGACAGAGGTTGAACCCAACTTTAGGCTCATAACTGAAGTATTTAGTTTGGAATACTTAAGATAAATTACTTTCTGCTACCTTTTTAGCTGCTGGAAAGCTACTGGAACCTCCAGGATGATTCAGATCTAATCAGAGTAAATTGTCACTTCAGGAAGTATATTTTTCTACTTGGTCATATGAATAGACTAAGGTAGTAAATAAATTGTCTTAGCTAAGAGCCTGACATTCAATGAAATTAACATCTGCCTTTCTTTCCGTTCATGAAATATGATGTGTTGTTCCCTGATTAAAAAGAGGAAATCGCATGAAGAAGAAGTAAAAGACAGGTGTAAGTGTTAAAAGTGTAAGAGGTGAGAGAGGTAAGAGACACAAACCCTTTATAGATCAGTATAATTCTTTAGGGTAGAGTCAAACTCTTTTGAGCAGAAAACAGCAGCAGATCTGAAAAGACAGATTATTCAGTCACTCCCTGTCACAGGATTCTTGGTATCTTTCTTTGAAACATCTTATGAACAGCCACTGGATGGACCACCAGTGTCCTGGGTTTGCATGGTAAGGTTTGGTAAGGCAGGGGCCACAGGAATGGCTTATCTGAGGAGCTGCCAGAAGCTTCCCCCATGTCCAATAGAGCCAATGCCAGCCAGCTCCAAAGATCGACCAACTGAGCCCACGAGGGGAAGCGGTAACACCTCCAGGATAATGTATTTAAGAAAGGGAGAAAAAACCTCTTTGCAATGGTAACTACAGCCAGAGAGAGGATGGGAACATGTGAGAAAAACAACCCTGCAGACACCCAGGGCAGTGCAGGAGGGGCAGGAGCTGCTCCAGGCTCTGGAGCTGAGATTCCCCTGCAGCCCCTGAAGCAGCCCATGGTGAGGCAGCTGTGCCCCTGCAGCACAGGGAGGGCATGGGGGAGCAGAGATCCACCTGCAGCCCCTGGAGGAGCCCAGGCTGGAGCAGGGGGAAGCCCAAAGGAGGCTGTGACCCCACTATTCCTGTGCTGGAGCAGGCTCCTGGAAGGACCTGCAGCCCCTGGAGAGAGGGTCCCAGGCTGGAGCAGGTTTGCTGGCAGGACTTGTGACCCCATGGAGGACTCATATTGGAGCAGGCTGTTCCTGAAGGACTGACCCTGTGGAACAGACCTATGCTGGAGCAGTTAATGAAGAACTGCAGCCTGTGGGAAGGATGCACGTTGGAGCAGTTCATGGAGGTCTGTCTCCTATGGGAAGCAGCAGCAGAGACAGCATGTGGTGAACTGACCACAGACTCCATTTCCTGTCCCCCTATACTGTTGGAAGGGAGGCAGAAGGGAACTGAGGAGTGAAGTTGAACCTGGGGGAAGCTGTTTTCAGCATTTGAGTTTATTTCTCATTGCTCTACACTGATTTGCTTGGTAATAAATTAAATTAATTTTACCTACATTGAGTCTGTCTTGCTTGTGACAGTAACTGGTAAGCGATCTCCTCCTGTCCTTATCTGAACCCATGAGCCTTTTGCTATATTTTCTTTCCCTTGTCCAGCCAAGGAAGAGAGTGACAGAGTGGCTTTGGTGGGCACTGGGTGTCCAGGCAGGGTCAACATTGCTGTGGTGCAGGTCAGCATGCTGTCCTCTCCTGCTGTCATATCACCTCTCTATTTTCACACACAGGGCCCTTCACTTTCATGCTCAGTGAGTACTTGCGTTGTGTGTGGAGAACCGAGGTGTAAGGCATGAACATGCAGAGTGGCACCTTGGCAGCTGAGCACAGTTGTATGGAACGACAAATGTTTGTATTCATTGCAACTAGTATCTGTTGACATTTTAAAAAATACTTATCCCCCTATTCTCCCATGTAAATACAAACTACTTTGGCCTATTT
>VYZT01015271.1:0-46314 GCA_013400735.1 Pomatostomus ruficeps | reverse complement strand
CCGCCGCGGCGGGAGCGGTACGGCCGGACCGCCCGGAGCCAGCGGCGCCCGGGGCTGGTGCCGGGCATCCCGGCAGCCGGAGCCCCGCGAGTCCCGCCTGCGAACCCCAGGGGTGGCAGGGAGTTAAGCCGGGTCCTGTTAGTACTGTTACAGCTGTGTTTGGGCTTTGCCGGGCAAGGTCGTGGTGCTTGCGAGTCCGGCCGCCGGGAGTGAACGGAGGGTCGCGGTCCATTCGTGGGGGATGTGGCTCTAGCCCCCGCGGCTCCCGTCCGGGTGGTTTCATGGCACTGCGGCCGCTGGCGATGGCCGGCGGCCCAGCCGAGCCCTCCTTCGACTGCCGAGCGCTGCTCTCGCCATCGCCGAAACTAAGTGCCAGGCGATGCCGGACTGGGAGCGTTCCTCGGAGCTGATGACCATCTGTTATCGCCGTGGAGAGGAGACGGGCAGCTGGCTAGTGGGGCAGCAGCAAATGAGATCAAAGAATCGGCATTACAGCAAAGCATGCCCCGATAATTACACTTTTCCATTAACGAAATGCATTCTCTTTTTTTTCCTCTATTTTTAATAAATGGTTCAGCGATAGGAAAGAGAAATCTCTGCTCTTTGTTTTGAGCGTGCAGTACCTCGGAGAGTAATTTAACAACGTCCTTGCTGACAACACCCATCTTTTTTTCTGGGGAAAATACAAACAGAGTAAATGGGACACATTATTACTGCATATATGGCAATTCTGGCATTAGAGCAGAAAAGAGATGAGATTTAAAGGCTGAACAGGCAAAGAGGAGCAAAGGAGGGGGGGTTAGGTGCTTACTTAATCGCCTTTCAGTGCAATTAATTGAACTTTGTGAGTCGTATTATATTCAGTGATGTCATCTTTTGCCCCGTCAAAGAAAAAATAATAGGATGCTCAGAAAGGGAAAAGGGGGAGGAGATCCTGCTTCTCGGTAGCATGAAAAAATAGGTTCCAAAAAGAATTGCATAGTGCAGAAATGCTCCTACATGCTGTGTTGTTTAGCTCAGATCATGGGAACAGAGAGATGACTTCTGACGACAGTCCAGTAAGACAAAAGCCACAAATGCTCAGTGTTTAGTCCTCTGCCAGTTTCCCTGCAAGCACTCGTTAGGGTTTCCCCGGGTGACTCATGGGGTTTCACTTCTCCTTTAATAGGATTTGACCTGCCATCTCTTACCTGGCAGCCACCATCTCCCCTTTCTGAGGGCAGGGGGGAGGCGGTTGAATTTGTCGGTGTTACATAACAGTTACCTGGAACATCACACACATTCCCAAACTAGGGATGCCTCTGGACCACAAGTGGGAGATGAATTTCTAATATTGCAGATCAAGTGCAAAAGGCTAGGAAAATCTTTTCACAGGGCACCACTTTCCAGTGTTCAAATGTTTCCCTTGTGCATTTCACAGTAATTCCTTTCCCACTCATTTAAGCAAGACAAGTAATATGCTTAACCCTCCCTCCAGTAATGTGTAAGTAGTGTAATGAAACAAATGGTATCTATAGATCAAATATACTGCCTTCCTGCTTTTATTTCTCCCATTCCCTCAAATCCTGCATGACATCACTAACCACAGTCAGTGTGCAGTGTAACCCCAAAACATATTAGGGAGTGTGGCTTGGCATCCTCTGAGCTCTGGTGCTCTGCAAACTCTTCCTGAAATAAGCAAGATCTTTTTTTTTATTTACTCTAGTGTATACTACTAGCTCTGTCATTTACCTGGAGTATAAAGAATTTAGCTGTTTGGCAAGAGTGTAGTGGGACAAGGAGCTGCTTTGATTCTGTTGGTCTGCCTGTTTCTCACACACAGGAGCTGTGTGGGCAAGGAACCTGTTGGTGTCAGCCCCCATCCCCCTTGTTCAGGGTTTTAACTAGCAGGACTTGGAAGGAGGAAGAGCAAGCAGAGACATCTCTTGAGCTGCATGTTTGCCCTTGGTCCTTATCCTCTTCTCTTCTCCCTTTCCCTGCAGGAGCTGGAGTGGCCGTGGGGGGCAGTGTGCTGGTAGCCAGCCATGATCGCCACTGGAGGCCTCCTGAGGATCTCGGCCAGGAAACAGGACCCCTTGAAACCCCAGAGCCAAATCCCAAAACGCAAACGCAAGGCCAAAAAGAAGCGCAAGAATGACGTGGTGGTGGTGAAAGGCAAGCTCAAGCTGTGCTCCTTCTCGGGGTTCATTGCCCTCTGTGGCATCCTGGTACTGCTGGTGGGCATCGCCTTGGCCGTGGTGGGCTACTGGCCAAAGCCGAGCCAGGTGTACAGAGAAAGCAGCTTTGGCAAGGGCCGGCACCCAGCACCACAGGGTGGCACCCCCACAGACCGCTCCCAGAGCCAGGAAGGGGTGCAAGCAGGGATCCACCTGGAGTCACCCCCCAGAGCCAACACCTCCACCACTGCTACCACCGGTGGGTCCCCCCCTACTTCCTCATCCCCCCAGGCCTCAGCGGGTTTCCTTTTCCGTCTTTTCTCGAACTACTTGCATTCGGACAAGCTGAAGGTGCTGGGCCCTCTGATCATGGGCATCGGCATCTTCCTCTTCATCTGCGCCAATGCAGTGTTGCACGAGAACCGCGACAAGAAGACCAAGATCATCAACCTGCGTGACCTCTACTCCACTGTCATTGATGCCCACAGCCTGCGGTCCAAGGATGGAGGCACCCCAGCCTCAGCCCCTCTCAATGGCTTTGTCAACTATGTGCAGTCCCGGGGCCTGGAGCTAAAGCCTGGTGGTGAAGGCCTGGGTACTGCAGCCATGCTGGCCAAGAGCTCCTGGCCACCAGGACTGGCTGTCTCCCTTTCCCCGCCGGATCTGGTGTCCTCACCGCAGCGTTCCTCCTTCTGTGGCCCACCACAGCCACCCAGCGTGGCTGAGGCTGTGTACAGCATCTGCCAGGAGCGTGCTGCCCTCGCTGGCCGCCTTGTCCCCAGCCCACCCTGCAGCCCACCAGGGAGTTGTGAGTGCTGCAGCACAGCCAGCTCCATCGTTGGCTCTTCACTGAGCACCTTCACCCTCCTGCCCTTGGGGCCAAGCAATAGAGGGGGAGGCTGGCAGAGACCACCTGGTGAGCGGGGAGCCCAGGAGATCCCACGGGGGGAGTTTGAACTGAGCCTAACCGACCTCAGCAGCAGCCACATCAAGGGAGCCTGTGGGACAAGGAGGCACAAGCTGGCTCTCAGGCGGCAGAGCACCAGCTGCCTGCCTGATGCCAGGCATCCCCTTTCCCCTGAGCTGCCTCGGTCACCAGCTGTCAGGAGGGTCCTGGACTCCAGCCTCTTGGTAAAGGCATCTCCTAGCTACTCCAGATCTCTAGATCCAGGGGGATCACACCCTTCAGCTCCTCCTGTCATCATCAGGATGGACTCCCAGAGCTCCCAGTCTGAGCCTTCCAGCAGCAATAAGGGCTACAGCCACCTGGAGGAGGCAGGCACCTCCTTGGAGTCAGTTGCCAACACCGCAGCCAGTAAAATTCAGGACTGTGGGAAGGAACCAGTTGAGACGACGGACCCCGTCAAGGCTACCAGCAGAGAACAAACAGGGGAGCAATCCCAGCAAACACAAAGACAGTACACAAATAAAGAGAAACTCTTCATGATTTCTAGGTCACATGCTGCATTAGGGCTGGAGGATGGGGAACTGGAGAGTACGGGCATCTAAATAAAACAGATGGCAAGAGGACACCTTGCATCCCTCCACACCTTCCCCACTTCTTCATCTCCTTGTGGACTTAGGAAACCAATCAATATCCAAAGAGCTGCACTATGTTACCCTTGAAAATTGAATTCCATAGATCCTGTAGATGATTTCAGGAAGAAAAAAGAGAAAATCATTTCTGTCTAATTGTGATTGTATGTTTCATGCAAGCCAAATTGTATTAAATATCCACGGTCCAGCAAGTTCTTTGGATCAGATTAATACAATTTTGGATGGTATAGCTGTGCACTTTACTGTTTTGATTTTTAAGTGCCCCTTCTTCTCCTCTGATTTCTTTCTTGCTGATTTGCCACTAACTGCTTGAAAGCTGCAGGCACTTTTTAAGCTCAAAAGCAACGTGGTCTTCAGAAAGAAAGATGAGGTCTCTCTGTTTTGGTTCAGTTACTAAAACGTTTGCAAGGCCTTAAGGATGACGTAACTTGACAAAGAATGAGTTTGTTTAATTCTGGAAAAAAAATGACAGTTTAGAAGAGACTGGAGCAGAACAGAGCTCTGATGATTTAGTTAAAACCATTACATTCCTGAATCAAAGATACATATTACTACGTGATATTTTATCAAAGTATTATTACACATGTATTGACTAATAGCATTAAAAGATTTTTTTAATAAAATATTTACAAACAAAACTTAAAAAAATTCTTTATTTTGTTAAGTAATTTCAGATATCAGAAACTTTTTCATTTTGTACTGTGAAAGATTCTAGAAATGCTATGAAGCCAAAGGCTTGCTTATACTTTTAAGGAGGTAATTAATAATTTATGTGTAATTTCAAAATAAATACTGGTTCAGTCCTTGAGAAACCACACTGTTAATCAATCAGGAGATTCTGTGTCCATTTCTGACAGTGCTCTGTGACAGACAGCCTAAGAAATGTGAGATTTTGACATGCTAAGGGAAATTTTTTTTAAAACATTTGATCTTTTATTCAGATTAGGTTTTTTGTGAGCAACAGATTAATCTTGAACTGCAGCATCTTATTTCTGGATTTTTTGAATTCCCTTATAAGTGTTGCATTAAACCTTTCTGCTGTTGTGGTTCCTATTCGTGAATGCATGTGCATAAGCTTAATTTTAAAACATGATAGCCCTGTCAGTCTCTTAGCAGTTGGCTGTGTTGAAGTCAGCAGCGGTTTCTCACTGAGTTCAGCATAATGAGGATTTCTTCCTGCATGAGAAAAGCATCAGGTTTCCTGAAGGCTGGAGAATGCCTTGTCTGTAAGGCAGAATTTTGGTAAATTGATGAGCTGTTCATTTTCATAGCTGCAGCATGGCAGGCACTGATGTTTTGTCAAAACAGCTTTATGCACTCAGTAGATTTTGTCAATACTTCTGATTTTAAATATGGATGTGGCATTTCTCTACTATTGGAAGGGAAATAGACATTAAACAAACACAATGTGTAGGCAGACAGAAATCTTTCTGTTGCAATTAAAATTTCTCTTGTGGTTCCATGTTTTAAAGTGCTTAGCTACATATTTACTTACATTATAGTACATTGAAACATGGACTATAGCTATCACTAAATAGCATTTAGCAATTTAGCAATCCTGAAAAATTCTATGATAAATAAGGCTCATTTAAAAGAAAAGAAGAAAAGAAAAAAAAAATAATTTGCCGTGTAAGAGTCTTGAAACTGGAGAAGCAGAAGGTGCTTGTGCTTGTTCTCTTGAGCAAGAGAGACATCCAGGTGGCAATATCTTTCCTCCTGTCAGTGGCAACCAGTGCACTGACAATATGAACATCACTGTGGCGTTTTTTGCTGTTAAACCACTAGCACACAGCTGGCAAAAATCTGTAGTAAAACTGCCTGGATTGGCATGGGTTGGATTAGGCAGCACAGGAAGTGGCGAGCAGGTGGCTCAGCTGGTTCTGGCATCTGCATGGATCTTTCAGTTCTCCATGGGCATGTGCTTCTGCTCCTTCTCTCGTGACTTCCAGCAAGATTTATGAGATATATGTGAGCAGAGTTACCTGGTACTGATGCAGATTCTAGTTATTGACAGAGCTGAAGACATCCTATTTGTTATTTTCCACACTAAAACGTTCCATGGAGGTGCAAGGGAAAAGACAAGTTGTGTGCTACCTACCAGGGCATGGAATCCTCATGAAGATCTGACAGGGGTTTTGTTTTGAGAGGGGAAAACATGCTTTTTAAAACATTCTTAGTAAATATTTCTTCTGTCATCTGAAGTGTGCTCTGGGAAAAAAAAAAAAAAAAGAACCTTAAAAAGCCTTTGGTTACCTCTTCGATTGATTTAAATCAAAGCAGACCAGTAATTATTCTGATGATTAATTTACTGCAAAGTCTTCTGAATGACAAAATTATAACAGTTTGTGTTTAATAAGTAAAATTATATCTTGTTCCTGTGTTGCCAAAAAAGATGTGAAACATGAACTTCCATCAGTCGAGCTGGATTTTTAATAACAGCAGCAAGAAATTATTTTCTAACATATATATTACTAAGCACAGAAAGCTGCCTCTCTGTCTTTGTATGTCATTAGTTTTGCAAATTTATTAACTAAAACTATTTGTTGAGCAATTTGTTCAGGGGTGGAGTTGGAGTCAGAAACCTTTGTTTAAAATTCAAGCTGGGCAAGTTAGTCCAACACCCCGATATTGGAAAGCGACTGAGAGATTCAACCCCTGTGCACCATCTGTGACTGCTGTTGGTACCAACAGCCCTGGAGAGAAACAGCAGCTGGTGAAGAGCTGGACCTTTCCTGGTCATACCTGGTCATGGGGGTGATGGGCTTTGTGCTTTGGCTCTTGAGTCTCTCTGAGCTGGCTCTGACTGCTTCTCAGGGCTGCCAGGCTGCCGCCTGGCCATCATTTGCACATCCTGTCACAGGATGCGTATGCATTTTCCTCCAATCCCGTCTCTTCCTTCCAGCTTTCCTCTCTGGTGTCTTGCCACCTAATGCTTCCTTGTCAAGCACCAGGAACTGCCTCTACGTGCCAGTATACAGCTGCCTGCATGTTGCAGATAGAGATGGGCTGTCACACATTAAGAAGTAATTAATTAATTTAATTAATTTAGAAAAGTTGTTAATATTTATTAAGAAAGCATCATTAGTCCCTGTGTTTGAGAAGTGATATCCCTGAAGATATGTTAAGCCGGCATACTTAGTCATACGTTTTTGCTATGGAAAATTCAGATTTTGGTTTAGAAATATGTGCTTTGGTTTCATTTGGGTTTTTTAGCATAGAAGTGCTATGATATTTACATGAAATTTCCAGAGGAAAGTTAATTTCTGCCTGAACCCTCAGAATACCCCCAAAGCTAGGAGGGAGACTGTGTCCGCTCATTATGAGTGTAGATGCTGTTTGGACCAGTCTGAGGACAGGCAAATGCCCTAATTGTACTTCAGTAGTGCTGCTGTTTGTTACAAAATCCTCAGGACTCTGGAGAAGCTGCTGACGTGATCATACTGTAACCCAGTTCTGGCTCAGTTTTCACTGGCTAGAAAAGCATTTAAAATCCTTGCATTAACCTGGCTTGCTTGACTGGACTGATTTCCTGAACTCCCCAACTGTTGACATAACTTCTGATCTACTACAAAAGACCATAGCCCAGATTTATTAGCCTGTATTGTTTAGATACATTTTTAAGAGCCTTTTCAAGGACTGATGCTGTCCAAAAGTGAGCAATACCACACTTAGAAACATCAAATTAGGTAACTGTTGACATAGTTTTAGGTCTGCAGTCTGAAATACAGATGTTAGGATTGTTGCAATTTTCGTAATAGCCAAAAGAGTTTACACAGAAGTAGCAATATGACTTCAATTAAACAACAGTTTTTATTACAAGTAAACAAGGTGACAGAATGATAAATCGTATTGGATTTCAGTTGGAAGAATAGCCTTTGAGATGCTTAACAGTTTTTATTTCTATACAAAACCCACACAAAATAAAAGTGGTCACTGCTAGCTGACTAGTAAAATCTTAATAGTGAATAAAAGTATAGATTGGGGAGGGGGGCAGTTTTTAATTCTAGGGAACATAAAAAAAGGTTTCCCTATCACCTCTCCAAGACTGTCAGTAGCAATAATGTAATGCTTTAGCCAGGTCACTTACTGTTTTTAAGTTTGGGTTTACAAACAGTGAACAAGATGCACAGCATGTGCAGGCACAGACTGAGAGGATAAATAGGTTATCACAGCCACAGGAAAAAAGTCTTTTGTGGAAGAGTATACTGTTAGTATTTCATTTTAGAAGCCAGAATTTCTATTTACCATTTCTAGAAGCTCCAAAACAGAAAAGTCTAAGTGAGCGCACCAGAAATTATCTTCTACCATTTACCTTTCACTGTAAACCTGGAGACAGAGGGAGGCCCTGGAGATCTGACAAAGGCACACACAGTCTGGTAAAATGGCATTGAAGTTAGGATGGGAGAGCTAGGCTGCTAGAAAGGATCTGACTGGATTACAGGATAATTCAGGAAATAGAGGAACATGGTATGTGTTTTTCCACTAGTTAGTCTTCTAACTACATTTTAGTTAGACAGAAATAATGAAGCCAAAATACTACTTTTAAAGGGTTTTTATCCATTGTTATGCTTTTTAAATTATATTGCAATGAGACAGAAAACTTATTTGGGGAGAATATGAAAAGAGATGCAAACTAAAAAAATATCAAAAATCACTATCCGTAACTCAGTCTGTGAGGTTTCCTTCACCTTCCTTTGTGCAAAGGAGTTTCAGTCTAAGATTCCTGAGTATTAATTTTTCTTTTTTCACTTCTTGCCTCCCACCATTTTTCCAGGCTGGGATTAAACAAAACACTTGTGTTCACTTTATTTATCAGTTTTGCTGAAACACAGTTCTATTATTTTTATGGTATCAGAGTTATCTGAGTATATGACAAGTTTTGTTCTTCTGAGGACACATAGCTGATACTCTCAGACTGGAAAATAAAAATGGGTAGAGAGGGCTTGGTTTTAGAGAAGCAGCCTGTTCCACACTGAGCTTCATAGCTGAAGTAAAAAATGGCAAGTAGAGAGTAAATGTTCAGCATTCAAGTTTCACCATCACATCAGATGATATAAAACCATCACCCAGCCTTGGACTGCATTTCGTTCATCACTCATGAGATTTGGCATGATCCTGCCTGACCCACTTGAGAGCAGGCTGAGATGACACCATACAGCTCCCATTTTGTTGCCAAAAGCTAAATCAGCCATATCTAAAGGAGCAGGACTTCAGAACATGACTGTCAGTTCTGGCAAGACTTGGAGCTGCTAAAGACTTTGCAAAGAGGTGGCTTGGTACAGGGTACAGTGCAGCTCCCTTCCCACCTTGGAGCAGCACAGAAACCTGTGGCAGGGTCTCACACAAAACTGCCTGCAAAGGGACATAGGAGTCACCAGAGTGAGCTCCATAAGGATAAATCCCTAATGAGATAACATGATACTTCTGCAGCACCATAGACCAGCCTTCTTCCCTCAATCATGGAATCTATTTGGGGTCTCTCTGAGTGGTGTAGCGTGTTTTTAATTCACTGACTTTACTGTCACAACTAATTTTAAAGAAATGCAGTTTGGTTTCAGAGCCTAATAGAAGCTACTATTTAAAATGTGTATAGAATCCCCATTAATTTAGTATCAGATGACCTCACAGTCTTTAATGTACTTTTCTCTAACCTGCTTTGGGTACAGAGCATGACTATCTTCCTCTGTAAAAATAAGACAGAGATACAGCCACAGACAAAGTGGGTAAAGACCAGATTTTTATTTTCTTTAAATGGGGACAAGTATAGGCACCAGTATGCAATGATGACAGCATGCAAGTATCTGCTTCTGAGTGAAGTTTCCAAACCATGCAAGTAGCCTGCTGCGGAACAGAGCCTTGAACACTTTTCCTCCAACAGGAGATCCATCCTTCAGCTTTAACAGAGCCTCTTTCTGCATGTGAGGCACTGCATTGCTAATTTAGTTCAGTCTTTCAGACTCATCACACACAATATTACACAAAATAACTTAGCAAGACCTCCCTGCAGAATATTTAAGGACACAAGTGACACTAGGCAGCTGATGACATTTTGTTTCAAACGAGAAACTTAAAATGAGAACAGGTAAAGTCTGGCACTGCTTATTACCTTACTGTGGTAGCATGGCACAAGATGATGATAGTAGCAGCTCTTTGGGTTTTGGGAACTTAAAACTGTCTTCTGGAACTGCTGACATAATTCACACTACAGGCTGCCTTGGGGCTTGAAAATGCAAACAGAACGGTTCCTGTCCTTGTGTCTGTCTTTGCAATGTGTACAGCGTCTGGAGCAGCAGCACTGAAACAAGGACGGGTGCTGAGGCTGCATCTCTCATCATCTCTCACCACAAGCAAGCTGTGGAAGAAAGTTGTTTCTTTTAGACCATTAAACCAGAGGTGGTGTGCTGTGACCTTAATGAAGCACTTGCACTCTTTAGAGTACTGCTTGGCAACAGGCAAAGGAAAGGTGACGACGCCTTCCTAGCAATGTTCCTGCAAGAATGTACTTCCTCTCCTCTGGCACACAGACAGGAAAACCTGAACAGAAGCTGTAGCGTAGTTCTGGGACCAGTAAGCTTCTAAGGCTGCAGCAGTATTGTGTCGCAGTGGCCATTTGACTGGTACATGCTTGTCACTGACAATCTGGGAAGGGAGAAAAGGGTCACATGATGAGCTATGGAAGATCAGCAGCTTTTAGCCATCACTAGTTTGTATGTCAGCTGCCAGCACGGCACCTAACAAGTCCCAGGAGTTACCTAAAGAGCAAAAGAAGCCAACGAAAGTGCAGGTTGCATCATCTCTGATGCCACCAGGAAGGCACTATTGAAGATGGCAAGCAAAGCAACAAGTCACTGAGTTTCTCTTGTACTTGTTCTTGCAGTTTTGGGTTGTCAAATGTGGGCAAAAAGAGGAACCACAAAATGTTGCAGTTCTACCAGGAGCAGTGAGTAATGCTTGGTTGCTTCCACCCATGGCTGCCTCTGGTTTCACTCATGACACCCTCCATAAGAGATCTCTGCATTTCACTGGCAAATTGAAACGCAGTCCTCTACTCAAATAGACATTTTAGGCTGCCTAATGATTCACCAACAGGTTGAATTCTCATATAGGCGACAGATTTCTCAACAGCAATGTTTTCTGGTGAACAAATTAGGTATGTATCTGTCATGGTTCAACCCCTGCCAGCAACTAAGTACCTCACAAAATGTTCTGCAGAATGTCTTGGCTTAGTTTACAGCTCTAGATAAATCTCACTTGCAGTTTAGGCAGATATACTCAGGTAACTCTGCCACTATAAGAATTATAGAACTATGTGTTTCAGCAAAACTGGTAAAGTGAACACAAGTGTTTTGTTTAATCCCAGCATGAAGAAATGGTGGGAGACAAGAACTAGGTTTGGATCGCCAACACATCCTTTATTTAGAACTGCCATTTTAAAATTCAGTTTCTTGTTAGAAATGAAATTTTCACACCATCAGTTCAGACATTTCCAGATACTTTTGTAAATTCAAGATGTCAAAACATTAGGAATTAAAGCATAAGAGATTCAAATTTTTTTAAAAGGAGTTGTGTTTTCCTATGAGCAGTTGGAATGCTTATAAAGTGCAGGGAAAATAAAGATGCCTCCCTAAATATCTTTACATGTTCACAAGACATTTCTTTTTTTAACATAAAAACAGAATACATGTGGCAATTTGTGAGATGGAGAAATTTTTGTCAGCAGGAGCTTCAAGGTGAGCAATATATCCATTACAAAGACATGCTGATAAATGGTCCATACGATGATGTTGGATTGCTGAATCTCTTGTTTTCCTTCCAGCCACATGAGATGATAGACTATTTGTATTACACATAGTAAATGGAAGCAATATCCAGTATGAAGCCTTCTCTTGAAAAATTTGTGTTTGATCAACATAGGGAGTGTGTAGTTTTCATGACTTTGAAATAGTAAGTAATGTACTGATTTTACTGTCTTAAAATATAGAAGCATTAGCAACTCTCATTCTATCAAGAAGAGTCCTGAGAATTGCTCTGCTCCTCCTCTGTCAAAGGCTACAAGTTAATCAGTTTTTGTTTAATTGAATAATTCTGTTATGGTAGAGAGTGTAAGCAATTGTTACACATGCTTGAATCTGCATCAACTGCAGCAACATGACATAAATAAATCAGCATGGTTATACTCATTGACATTACTTCTACACAGACCAAAGAACAGCCAAATGCTAAAAACTGAAATTCTGGTGCAACACATGGGGTGACATGCACTCAGAGTAAAACAGGTGTCATAGATGGGGATGGCAAGGAGGAAATAGCTGATTTCAGTACAGCAATAATTTAAAACCATAGACCTATGGTAATCAGAACTGCTTGAAATGGGAGCTTAGATTGAACCTGACACAAGTTGCCAAAAAAAATTTTAAAAAAGGAGAAAAAAAGAAGATGAAGAAGAAGAAAACCCAAGTAGTAACTGAAGGCAATGCCAAGGAGCCCACCTGCAGCCCATGAAAGCTGCTCAGAAGGAGAGAGGAACTCTCCCCATCAGTACCACATCATGAGTCAGGCACATGGGAGAGGGCCCAATTTAAGGCAGGAGTTATTCCCAAGGCAGGAGATCCTTAGTGCCAACTTGCTGTTCTCAGGCCCCACAGCACAGTGACTGGTGTGTCCTGAGTGGATGTTCCCCCTCCAGAGGCTGGTGGAGCATTTCCTACAATTGCAAGCTTCAGCACAGAGACCCGCCCCTAGGGAGTGAGGAACAGGGATACTGGTGACAGCAGCAGCCTTGGCATGACTCAGGTCACTCTGCAGAGGAGCCCAGCACCCTCAGGAACAGCAGCAGGGAAGAATCATTTCATAAGAATAGAATAGTTTGAGTTAAAGGGTTAAGTTATTTAAGGAAGGGACCTTCAAGAAAATCCAGTTTCAACCATCCTGCCACGGGCAGGGACACCTCCTACTAGACCAGGTTGCTCAGGGCCCCATCCATCTTGGCACTGGACACTTCCAGGGATGGGACATTGACAAGTGATAGCTGATATGCTTACATGTCCAAATTTGGAGCCAGCCTGAGACAGGACAGCCCATGACGCTAAATCCTGAGTCATCTGAGTCAATTGAACACTACAGGGAGACCCTGTGCCCCTTCTGTCTGATCTTAAACAACCAGCATCCACAAAAGAAGGTGTAAATGCTGCTCTGTGAGACCCTGATGTACACTTGCTGGTACATTACTGCAATCCCATTTTGTGCTGGCTCCACTTTCTATTTGCAGTAAGTCAGCAGTACACTCGCTCAGTTATTCTGAGCAGGATTACAGCAGCTCAGAGACTCTGGGATGGCTCAGTGCCCCCATTGCAATAAGGGCTCTGCAAACCAGAGCAAAATGGGCATACAAACAGGAGACTAACAGTTGCCAAAGAGAGCTAGCCCAGAGCCCTTACCAGCTCAAAGGGGTGACATTGGGCATCCTGCTCTGCAACAACAGGATGAGCAAAAGCTTCCAGCTGAGAAATCCAGTCAAATACAGAAGCATCAAGGAAGAGGTAGAAGAGTAGAGCCCCATGCCTAACTGGATAATTGGATTGGAGGGAGAATAAACTAAGAATAGAATAGAAAATAAACAGCAATGGGAAAAGCAGTGTTAAAAAAGGATCTAGTGATGGAGCAGTGAATCAACTTAGCAAATTCTATCAAGCCATGCTCCTGACAATGGGAAAAGGAAGTGTACTTTAAGTTTTCGAGAGGCAGATCTAAATGTATAAATGCTTCTCCTGACTATAAAGGGGTGAGGGAGACTTGATTTTATGGACCACCTTCGCATGCATTACTGCTTGCTTTCTATACACATAAATACTGATCGGTTAAGCAACAGTTGTCCCTTTCTCCTTTAAAAAACCAGAACAGTGTCACTGTAAATCCTGCAGCTACTTAGATGAGTGGCAGCACAGGAGTGGAGATGGTGCACTGGACAAGGCAAGAGATAAGGCATGCAGATATGCCAAAAAATAGATACCTGGCTCTTACCCTTGGTTGATAGTAAGACATGGAGAAGGAAATAAAAAAAGTAAAAGAAACACTGCCACAAGGATGTCTATCTCTTGCCAGATTCATACTTTTTTCTCAAAGCTTAAGCTCCTGAAATTTTGTTTACATCACTTTTTATGCATTTAAAGTTTTTCTTGTGCCAACAGGAGTTAAAATGCCCTGAAACATATCTTAAAATATAACTTTAAGCAAAACTCAAGATCCATTTGGGTTTTGACTGATAATATAGTAACATTATAATGTATTTATTTATAACTCACTTTGTAAAAGACTTCATAACAGTACCTAAAGGATTTCAATTACCCAGAATAAAATTATATTGTTTCAATATAATTTTATTTCAATTATGTTTTATTTGTTTCAATATAATTTGATTATTTCTGCAAATAATAATTTCTAGGTGGTTTATGTGTGAAATTAGTAGATAGGGTAATTTCAGTATCAGCCTCAGAGGCTCATTACTGGGTTTTAGTGAAGTCAGTCAAGAGCAAAAATGTCTTTTTCACAAAATAAAAGCTGAGAGAAGAAAATCTTTTTTGTCAGCAAAGCTTTCAAGTCTCTCAGAGCCCCCTCAGCCTCCTTCTTGCCCGGCCAAGGTCCCTGTTCAGGCTGGATTTTCCACAGGTCACCTAACACAAGGAGATAGCACCCCCTGGGATAAGACTCAATAATCAGGTCCACAGATTTTATACAGATAGGAGAATTAATAATTTTGTGAAGCAGCATGCTCACATCAGGATACTGTAGTTGGAAGCAAAGCCTTAAAAAAGATCTGAGTGTGCAGAAGAATCTCTGCATTTTTCAATCAAATTTACTTCATCAAACAGAATTCCCAGCAACTCTCAACATCAGCCTTTATCATGCAGAAAATTGGGGGTTTCATTTCATCTCAACAGCATTAGATAAGACCTCAGTGTCACTGATGACATTGCCTCCACTGCAGAGTGGGCAGGATTTAACCTCAAGTCAATTCTGAAAAACACCTATGAACCACAGAGCAGCCTAAGCTTAGCCCTCTACCTGAATGGAATTTATTGAAAGAAAAACCCTCTACAGGTCTTTGACTCCAGTTCACTACTGACAAGCAGTTGAGCAGATTCCTTGTCTCAGAAAAAGACAAGTCAAATGTCCCATAAACTTTACAAGTGTGTTAGAAACTCAGTGTAATCACCTCTCCCTAACACATTTACTCATCACTATTTAAAGCGTATTCAGTATTATTGTTTTCTTACTCAACAGCATAAAAGCTGAACTAGGCACCTACTAGGAGATAATACATGCTGGACTTCTGGCAAAGAGGGATATAAACTACTGTCTCATCTCTCTTTTTTACATTAAGAAACTGAAGGTTAAAAGGGTAACAAACAGCGAGGCAGCAATTTACCAGGTTTTTTGTCATTTCAAAGAGAGAATTATCTAAATGGTATGTCCATTTTAAAAATAAGATTTGTTTTTCTACCTCTGATCCAAGCACTGACACCTCACATCTTGCAACTTTGATAAAAATAATTTAAAATAAAATTTCTAACAGAAGTTGTTAATGTTTTCAGCTGATCTTAAAAAGCAGTTTTCTAATTAGACAATCAAAAGTCACAATAGAAAAGAAAAAACTCTGAGTAGATATTCAATACCTTTTTTAAATTTTTATTTTTTAGAAATTAATTAATTTCTCTCTCATGAGTGTGAAAAGTATGGTCTCATATACTATTATGGTCTTTTTTAGACTCTTTTTACGAGACTTGTTTCATGTTTCTGCTGCGCAAGTCAGTGACCAAAACCCATGGTTGGAAGCCAGCTTCAGAGGTGTTAAGCCTACACAGTGCTTGGATTTAAGCCCATCTGGGAGTGGTTTTGAGACTAAAACTGTAGAATACAACTACACTAAAAGGCTTAGGATTTATGGGGCCCCAGATGTGTCCTTCTGGTTCTAACTCTGAACAGCCACTTTGACAAAGAGAGTATTTACCAACGTTTAAATATTTCCCAAGACATGGCTTTTTCAACAGGAATACTTATCAAACTCGTCTTTCATTCCAAAATCTGCTTTTAGTTCCAAGACAATATGATTGGAAAAGAATGGAAGATTTACTAACTGAGAAAAATCCATATTTTTCTCTGATCTCTAAAGTGGCATAAGTAAGCTTCTCTCCTGGCTAAGCCTGGAGCTTTGCAGCTGGGGGTCAAGGTGACACTGAAAGGAGTGTGGGCCTGTGCAAAAAACCGCCAAATAGAGGATTTGGGAAAGGAAGTTTTTTTGTGGGTTTTTTTTGCTTTTGTTTTTTTGGGGGGGTTAGTTTGTGTTTTTTATATAAGTGATTATGATGAACAACAGTAAGTGTTGGTAGATGTGTTAGACTGAGAGATTGTTCCCTTCTCCCTGCCTTGGTAATACACTCAGAAACTGTGGCTAACAACAGCAGACTAAAACAGGGAAATAAAATGGTTCAAGAAGGTCAATTTACTACTGACACCTAAAACTTCCTGCTCCTAGCTGAAGGATCAGGCAGGATGATTGTAGGGCTCCTGCCTGAATCTACCACCTTTCTTCTGGCACTGCTGTGCCGACAGAAGAGGCTGGCATCTTCCCGACATGAAGTGTAGGTAAACAAGGAGTGTCTCTGCTTTCCTCTGCATATGTACAAAGTACGAGACCATGGAAAGGGAAAGCTAGATGAACTAACCAATATAATCTTTATTTTAGCATAGAAACATACAGCTCTTGTTTAGTTGCATCTAACCTGCAAAATATGCAACATCCAGGAAAAAAACTGGCCCATCTGATGTTTAGTGCCTAACAGCAACTAGGGTATTCATTATGAGATATTTACAGAACACTCCTTCCTCTGGCTTTTGCATGCTGTTTATTAGACTAGTTAGTTTAACAAACATCCAATTAAAACTAGCTGAGACAGAGGGAGATGCTGTAGTCAAAGCCTCCTCTCCCTTGCTTGGAAAATGCTTATCATTACAGCGCAATTCATCATTGAGTACTTTCACAAAGAGAAAAAGTCAGAGTGGTAATATTTATTGCAAGTTCTCTCCAAGCCCAATGTTGTACCATTATTTCAGTAACTTAAGTTACATTCAACTAAATTTAATTACAAGATAGTAGTAGATTGTATTTCTGCATAAGCTACTAGTGCTTATAAAAAAAAATCAGTTAAAGGGAAAAAATAGGCAACTTAGAGACTATAAAGAAAGAAAAAATCACAGGAAAAAAACAGCAAATGCAGGGATCATAAACAGTGAATCAAACTCCCTTCCAGATCTGAATTTCACAGTGTAATTTCCCTACAGTAGTCATAAAGAAGGACAATTAATCTGCTTTGGCAATATAAAGATATTTTCATTTCAGAAATACTCTCCCCCTTGTTTTATATCATAAGTGCCTAATAATCAAATATATTTCAATTCATTTGAATAAAAAAATACCAGGGAACAAAAATATGGATACCCTTGGCTAAAGCAGAGCACCAACAAAATCTAAGACTTATTTAACACTTCTTTTATATTCTCCACCACAAAGATGAAAATATATTCTTATAATTTGAATAGAAGTTCATTTTACTTGGTTGTCATTAGAGCCTAAAGAAATGAATTTGGTAGATATTTGGTTCCAAGCACTATTCTAAATTGTCAAGATTAATCACAATGATACAACTTCAGTATATATTTTAACTTAATGTACCAAAACAAGTTATTCTACTACCAAGATAAGTGAAATTAATTACCCTACTATCATTATAATAACCCTAAAACAGAATTAAACTTAATTGGAACCTGTACACACAAAACCCCCAAATGTTTACAAGTGCAGGTTCACCACACATTTGCTACACTCCAGTGCCATCTGTCTATAAAAAGATAATTAACATTTTCAATAAGAAGAAATACAGCATGTTGTAAAGTGTATTTGGTCCTAGGCCATTGAATCCACTTCAGTTCTTACAATGAATGATGCTGTTAATCCTTTTCTGAATTAGAAAAAAAATAAGAAATACTGTTTCCTCAGTGTATATT
The DNA here is from genome assembly GCA_013400735.1 of Pomatostomus ruficeps. Classification (NCBI taxonomy): domain Eukaryota; kingdom Metazoa; phylum Chordata; class Aves; order Passeriformes; family Timaliidae; genus Pomatostomus; species Pomatostomus ruficeps. The sequence continues at coordinate 28,540 of VYZT01015271.1, read as the reverse complement.
TGAAGCAAATTTTCCTGGGGAAAAATAAAACATCATCCTGAATGCCCTGATAAAGAGGAGCTGTCTGAGGTGTCACTTTTAAGTAGTCCCCCAAAATAACCTTAGAGCCTTCCTCTAACAATTTAGCTGCCTTTTGAAGACCCCAGAGAAACTGGGAATAGCTACCCTGGAATTTGCATTTAGAAGACCATTTGGGGACAGCCTTTTCAAAGTGCACAACCTTCAGTGGAGGGACATAAAAATAAATGCTTTGCCAAGCACTGCAACACAAGGGATCTGACACAGACCCCAGAGAGAGTACAAAGCAGGTTCATTAAATGCAGAGCCTTCCTTTTCCTCCTGCACAGCGGCTGGCTAGGGAGGGTTGTTTCCCCTACTCCCTTGTGAAAATTGTACAAATACAGTGCTTTGTTCCTTCACAAGTTTGGTAGCAAGTTTTAAACCAGCCTAATGTTAATTTAACAGAGTGCATCCTGGTCATCCTGCCTAAACATGTATTCCCACACACCTTGAGGGAAGCAAAACACCTGATGCTTGATGCTACTACACTGTGTGTGTGTGTGTGTGTGTGTGTGGAGGGGGAGCTACTTCTCGATCACACACTTTTTTTGAAATAGACACCGAGGATTTTCTCCCCACGGAAGGAAAAAAAAATAAAAAAAAAAAGAGAAAGGAGCTTTTACAATATTACATATCCCTTTTCAAGAAGCAATTAGAGCAGAGAAGGGAAAAAGACGCAAAGACGCTTTCCAAGTGCCGGACCAGTTCCCTTCCCGCGGCTCCATGGATGCGCGGGGACAGGAGGCGGCCGGTCCTTCCCGGCGCATCTGGCTCTCCAGCGGTGCCATCTGCTGGTGTCGCTGCCGCGAAGCTCCGCCGGGAACGCCGCCCCCGTGCCGGAAGGGCAGCGGGCACAGCTCGGCTCGGGCCTCAGCCAGCAAAGGGCAAAGCCAGGAGACAGCCGCCCCAGCCAAAACTTCGGTTTCGAAAAGCACTCTTGTCCCTTGTATCCTCCTCAAGGCATTTTACAAAGACAATTCGTTGCATAAAGAGAAGGAGAGGGAGAGGAAAACAACAGTATTTAGTGCTATATCTCATTTTCTTCCAAAAAGTCAGGCAAAATAATTTTCTCATTAAGTAGCTTCTAGGTCAAACGAAAGCATGTACTTCACAACAGTGTGTTAACACCTAAACCCATCTACCTGTTACAGGCACACAATGAATGACAGTGTTGCAATCGCGGTTTGGAGTCACAAATCAGATCAACTGTAGGGATTAAGCAAGAAAAGGTGTCTTTAGGCAGTATTCAGAGAAGAGAAGGCAGGCAGGCAAATAAAGGAGAAAGGGTGAGGGTACAGGCCCAGGGCAGGGGGTGAAGCAGGGCAGAAAGAAATTCCACCAAGGTAGTAGTGTGCATTTGGCACCAGAGGTGCCTAGCAACAGCTGTTGTATCAATGGGTGACTGCTGAAGGGTCTGATTCTGGAAATCACAGCTCACTTGTCTTTGCAGTAGACATGCTCACACACACTCATTGGTATAGGTTTAGAGCTCAGCATTTCACCATTACAATATTTAGTGACATTCCCCTCAGATTTTGCTCTACTTTTTTTCATCAGACTCCTAAAAAGATTGTTTCCTGACAAAAATGAATTCACCATACCCACTCCCCTGACCTCAGCCCAGTGCAGGTCAGCCCCACTGTAGCTGTCTGCCTTCTCCACCCTCACCAAGTGTGGCTTCACCAAGTTCACCAAGAACTGCAACAACTTTATCCCAAACTTGTTGTCTGATCAGGTACACATTCTGTTGCTTCAGTTTTTTGCAAACTACCATCTGTTATCTTTGCTTTTTCATGTTCCATTTCCAAGCTTTTCAACACATCTGAACTTCCTGGCAGCAGACCAAGTACTGACTTTGAGCAGATATCTCCAGCTGTAGGAAAAGTCCCATCTGTAACTTCAGGCTGTCCCTTTGCCTCATTGATTTCTTTTTCCTTAATTGCAATTGAGGCCTCAGCAGTATTTTCAGATTGTTTATCATCAGCTACTACTGTTGAGGCAAGCTTACAACTTGCAGCAGTTGCTCCTATTTCAGCCTTTGCTACATTGTTTGGGAGGTCTTCACTGTTTGTTCTTCCCAGGTCTTTTGTCTGCATTTCTTGCTCTTTGCTCTCTTCCTTGCCACGGGAGCCCACATGAATTGAACACTCACAATAATAGTAACCAGATTCTTGCTTCTTCTTACGCATGGCACAGAGATCAATTCGACTGAAGACCTCTGTACCAAAGTGGCTGTCTTCATACTCCTTATACAGATCCGTACAAATTTTTCTGAAGCCCTATATATTGAAAGAGCAATGGGGCATTATGTGTATATTATATGTGCACAAGTACAAATGCACTTTAGAAAGGTGTGTCAAGTATTATCTTGACAAAGCTCAGCAAAGAAAATACCACCTGCCCCACCTCACCTCAGATTAGGATAACAGCATCAACTTTATGTGGTAGTATTTATTAAAGTTATAGGAAGTTTGTCTTTTGCTGAATCCTCTGCCTACTCCACCCTCCTCAAGAAAAAAAAACATACCAAAGACACAAAACCAGATCAATTTAACCTACTGTTATATAAATGCATCCACCTAATTTTAGATAATTCGCACAAGTTCACATTCACCATATCTAATTCTTCTGAATTGCCTGTAGGAGGGATTGCTTGATTTCACCTAGAGGTTACTTCATTTCATCTTACTGCTGTCTTAACAGACTGAAAAGTTAACCCTTCTCCTTGGTGTTCACATTCCACAACAGTAATTAAATTTTGTGCTAGAGACAGGTTAGAAATAGAGCTCATGCACCTTCTTCCCCATGAGCAAAGTAGTATTCAAAAGAAATTTAACTCAGTGACTTACTGTGAAAGCAAGCTCATGGGTGCAAGCCAGAAAAGAAAAGAAAAGGAAAGCCACAGCAGCCCTTAGATAGCTACCAAACACTGTCAGTATCCCAATGGCCAAATGTTGCAACAGTCATGGCACAGAAATCAAAGCATACACTCCTAGAGATGTGTTTTCAAATGCTGACATGTTCTTTTCAGACCAAGAAAAGTAACTTCATTGCCATAACCAAAGCACATGCTTAGAAATCATTGCAACATATGACTGCCAAGACTAAAAATCAGCAGTTCCTCAGAGTAATTTCTTTGCTCTTCTCCTCCTCAACAAGTTTGAGCACAGCAGCACTAGCTGCCCTGTACAGGAGTTACCAGGGATGGGTGAGCAATCCAACAATTCCATGGTTCCCGTGGCTTTAATTCAGACAGCAACAGGCTGTCTATTTACATAAAGGGCACCCACAAAGCATTTATCCTGTAGCAAACCACATATTCTAGGGGCACATATGGAGATGTAAGTGAAGGAGAGCTGAATCATTAGGCAACAAAGAATAGTCTCCACCTCCTCTTAACCTAATGAGTAAGTGAGCTAACAAGGCTCCAAGGAGCTCCTTGTAGCACATTGCCACAATGAACTCTCAATCAGTTTGTTCAGACCTGCTCCTAAACACCAGGGGGAAGAAAAAAAAGGTATTTTTACAAGATTTCTTCCTCATAATGGCAGCCTTATTAGGAGGTGGATATGTATGGTTCACAGCATGGGGACTGTGGGAGGACAGCCAGAACAGCCAGCATCACCTGGACAGAAGCAGCTATAAATAGCTTCACAACCAAACACATCAAACCATCAGGCTCTGCTGCCTGAGGTGACTAAAACATTTGGCAGTTTAAATAAACCAACAGCACACCTTTTACTGTGCCCCAGAGATACCCATGTGTCAGTCAGAGCCAGGCTGTTCAGGAGCCAGGAGCTACATGTCATCTAAGTGCCATGAGGTTCAAGCTCTGCTGAAATGCAGAGACACACTGCGCATGGGCTGTCTTCCAGGTAATTTGAGAGGATAATGGAAACTTGAAGAAGGTCACATCATTGAAGATAACTTATCAAGCAGCCAGAAGAGGGCAGGATTAGGACTGCCCTTCCATTAAAAAACTCCAAATATTTTAATACAAGTGTGTGACTTGTTAATACTTGTTAAGTAACCAGTATGCTCTCTCATCACCCAGGGTAGACCGCAGCTTTTTCCATACCTGCACCAAGTGAATCTACTTAAAGCAGCATAAAAAGGAACGAACAAACATTTTCCACTTTAGCACAGAGGCACTTGATCCACAGCTTTGCTCTGGCAGAGGTGAGTGCAGGCAGTGCCCAGCACTAAAGGCTAACAGCCTACACTGCAAAAGTTCTTTGTGTGCTGGAGAAGGCTCTTACTACAAGTAATGAAGTGGATTCTCTTAGGAGGTGAACTGTTCCCTTTTGGCTCATTGGAAAGGTAGAGGTCAAAAGACCTGAAGAACCCATATGTTGTATTTATGCCAGGGTTACACCACCCATTTTGAACCTGATCTTCAAACAGCACATACTGCTCCTTTGGTAGCTATTCAGAATAAAAAGCACACAATCCAAGCTCTCTCCAGCCTCTTGGGTTATTTAGACACACAACCAAAGCCAAAGGTGCACAGATTCTCAAGGTGAGAGTTTACAGTTGTATTAAAGAGAACCAGCTTCTCCTTCCCCAAAATTGAAAACAGGGTCTGCAGCTAGACCACCAGTATCATCACATACCTCTCATTAACAAAATATTCTTGAGATGTAAATATAAACTGTGTTAGCAATTACCTCTTAAGCTTCATATAAGAAGCACTTACACTGCATGAAATACTTAAACAGCACACTTTCTACAAGGAAACAGTTATTTATGGTATAAAGAAAGTAATTACAGCCAGTAGATGGCATCATAATAACTTAAGTGATATTTTGTCTTATTCATACTTTGGCATCTTCTAGTGTTTAGGAACACTGATTTCTCTCCTGCAGTATTTAGGAATGGGATACTATAAAAGTAAAAATTTTTCTTCCTTTTTATTCACATTATATTTTGAAAGAAATGCAGGAAGTTGACAGTGTCAAGTTATGTGTCGTATCTCAAAACACATACACATTAATCTTCCAGTTTGGTTTTTGAGATTATGTCTTACGTCTAGGGTTGAGCCTTACTAACCTTGGGGAGATTTGTACTTGGACTTACCGAGTTCACACACCCCTAATAATCAACTCAACATACGGCCCTACTCCACTTCAGTTTCACAGTCCTGGTCTGTAAAATAATATTTTAGGAGCAAAGGTTTTATTGTGAAAATAAATTTGTACAGAAACAAGTAATGCTTGGTAAACAAGGGAAAAACAGTGAATATTGTCTCCCTGAAGTCCAGGAAGGTTTTTGACTCTGTTTCCTGTGAGATCTCCACAGAGAAGGCTGATGAATTATTGTCTGGCTGAACAGTTGAGGCAGATTGAAAACTGGCTGAACCACTAGCATGTGGTAGTGATTGGTGGCACAAAGTCTAATTGGAGGCTAGTAACAGGAGCTGTACCCAAGGGGCCAATACCGGGTCCAGTACTGTTTAGCATCTTCATTAATGATCTAGATATTGGGACAGAGTGCATCCTCAGCAGCTTCACTAATAACAAACTGGGAGAAGTGCCTGACTCACTAGAGGGTGCTGCCAACCAGAGGTATCNTATATATGCAAGGAGATGGCATACATAAATCATGCTATGCAAGATTAAGCTGTATTTAGTGCTAGAGATCAAAAGAGAAGAACATGCAAGAAATTACAATTCTAACTTTTCATTTTAAATTTCATAGTAAGAGGAAGTGTGAAAATACTCCNGCTGGAGAAATGGACTGATAGGAACTTCGTGGGGTTGAACGACCACCACAAAGGTCAGCCATAGGGGAGGAATGAACCCAGGCATGAGCACAGGCTGACCGTGAAGGAGTTTTTCAGAAAAAGGACCTAGAGGTCCTGGTGAACACCAGGTTGACCATGAGCCAGCAGTGTGTCCTTGCAGCAAAGGCATCCAATGGTATCCTGGGCTGCATTAGGAGGAATGTTGCCAGCAGATTGAGGGAGATAATTCCTCTCTGCTCAGCACTGGTGAGGCCACACAAGGAATACTGTGTTCACTTCTGGGCATACTGCTCAATATTCTAACATTCAAAGACCTATACACTTGTATATTTATTTATATATATATATATATATATATGCAAGGAGATGGCATACATAAATCATGCTATGCAAGATTAAGCTGTATTTAGTGCTAGAGATCAAAAGAGAAGAACATGCAAGAAATTACAATTCTAACTTTTCATTTTAAATTTCATAGTAAGAGGAAGTGTGAAAATACTCCAGACAAGGGTCAACAGTAGTTCCTACATGCCTACTGTATAGTTTCTTTCTCATTACACATTGTGGATGTCTATGCTTGTGAAAATCCCTATAGGCAGTATAAAAGAAAGAGCCTCCAGCACAGAATTATCAGTCCTATCCAAATTTGATTGTTTCATGTATACAAAAGGCTAATATCAAGTCAATATGAAGTACTTGAAGAAGGTCATTTTCTTCAGCTATTTCTGTTTTCCTTCCTGCATGCTCCTCTAGTGTTTCAGGTTTGCAATATATTGACCTCATAAATACAAGTATTATTCCTGGAAACAAGCAGGACAGTATTCCACTGGGAAATGAGAAATCTAATCAGAGTTGTTTTTTACTTTAACTGTTTGTGATAAATCCCATACAATGCAGCAGTAAAGGTTAGAAAAGCACATCACACGTTTCTAGTATAAATCAAGGCACCAGCCTGACTTCCAACATGACATTAATCTTGTTCGGAGGTAAATATTACTCAGAAGACAAATATTGCTCAGAAGCCATCCTGCCCTATGGAAACAGCTTGACATTGTTTTTGCGCAGATTTGACCAGCCACAGCAGAAGGGAAGCACTCTGTACTCTACAAGAGAGCCATAGCCAATACTAGGAACAGATCTCATTTCTTCCAGTCAGATATGAACAAACATAACTGTTGACAAGCTTTGTTAAATAAGAGAAATTATATTGTTCTCTGGTCCCAATGATTATTGCTTAGATCCCAAGGATCTCATTAAAAGAAAAGTAATCACTAGAACAGATTCCAGAAAAAAATATTTTTAAACCCAGTTACTTACCCTTCTTCTCAGCCTTGATGCTTTGGAGAGCTTCAGGAAAGTCAGATGTGGTTTGAAGCCCTTACTCCCTGAAATGTTGAGATTCATTTCAATAAAGCATTCTTCCACAGCTTCTGAAAAAAGATAATATAAGAAAGAAATTAATAGTGGGGAGGTAGGCAAAAAATATTTATGAGGAGCTTAGACAAAAAGCCACTATCCCTTTCTTGAGCAAGACAGTTAAAACATACAGCAGGTAACCAGCTGCTGCACTATCACAGACAACAGAAAATTTGAGAAAAGTACTCAAAACCAAAGTTCCGCATGACATATAGACATATGTTGCAAACCTGAGACTGGATCCAAACTTGTGTTTGCAACACAATTCCTTCCGAATTCACAAATCCCCTGTCACAATGGTGAGCTCAAGAAAGCATCTGTCCATGGCAGCCCTACCAGGAACAAGATTCAGCCACCACCAGTGGCTACAGCTAGGGTCAGTGGCAGAACAGATTCTCCCCTTTTATTGCAAACAGCAATGAAAGCAAAGTTCTTCCAGGGGGAAAAAAAAAAAAAAAAAAAAAAAGGTGGCTAGATTCCCAAAACTACCACAACTCCACAGCACTTACAGCAATCCAGGAGGGAACATCACACAGACATAATACTTCTTTCCCAGATAATGTGATACAAAGTGTTTATGATGGTATTGTCTTAAAAACTTCAGTCATGTATTTATAAAACAATAAGGTTTTATCCTTCATAGAAAAAAGTGTCTGTGATTAATTCCAGGATTTATATTCTTCAAGGCCTTTTAGCTAAGGATTTTAATGCCAAGTCAAACCAAGCTGAACTATTCTTGGTTTTCATGAACTTTGGGGGATGCAGAGTCTCAAGAATAGCAAGACAAGGTTTGCATGACGCAATTCCCTACAAGCCTGGCAAAACCAGAAGATGATGTCTTGTTGAACTGTTGTGCTTAAACAGTAAGAAATAACTCCAAAATTACACTGAAAGTCTTGGCTAAGGCTGAAGTACTCCCCAGCAATTTTTCTTATTGCCAGAGGTCTTTATACCTTGATTGTATAAAGGAAATATGCAATGTTAAATACTACAAACACTAAAAATAGTTGGGGAAAAAGAGGAAAAAAAGAATCAACATTTTAAAATGGAACCCTGCAGCATTTGTGGCTCTCCTGGCCAGATCCCCTCACCTTGACACCTATCTTTATTACTGTTTAATTGCTTAGGCACTGAGAGAAAGAGGTTCAATGTTGAAACTGTGTAAAAAATAGTATATTGCATCTCTGATTAGTGCCATATTTGAAATGGCCCTCCTTCCATTTTATTTTTCCACCTATCACGAAGTTTAACTACATGCGTGTTCACTAGGTTGTCACATGCATTTGTATCAAGGCCAGCTCTCTGGCTTGGAGTTTGGCTAATTAGTAGTTTAAAATGTTTCTTCTTAGAGTATTTATGAAGGAACAGCAGCTGGGGAGGTCTGATCACTTTGCCAAGGCAACTGCTTTTTATATTTTCCATCTGGAAAACACAAATAATATGATCCAGTTGTCCACACAAGCATCTAATGCCCTTTTAAATGCCCTACAGGATGTCCACCTGGCCTCCAGCTGCTGCTACAGAAGGTGCAGCCTGGGTGTGGGCCCAGTATGAGTGCTGCAAATGCTTTAGGACATCTGAAAATGGTCCTAGGTGATTATGGTTAGGTATCAAACAACCCTAAAGTGCCCCGGTACTTTGTCAAATAGAACTCGTTAACATGAAGAAATTCTGTATATTAAGTCTTCTTGTTCCCATGCCAGTACGTCAAAGCACAGCTAGCCCAGAAAATAAACACAGCAGAAAAGCATCTAAGCTCCTTCTAGAAAAAAAAAGCCCTTTCCCTCACATCATCCAGGCATAACCTCCCCTAGCTGCATAAAAAGAAGCCAGGTAGATCTTAAGCTAAGAAATAAAACCTGAAAATAGCATCTCGTCTTGGTTACCACCCAGCTCCAAGCCTACAGAACAGCAGGAAGGGGTTATCACTGGAGGGTGAAGGTCTCACTGCCATGAGCATATTTTCTTCAGAAAGGCTGATGATGGAAGAAAGGTGAAGGCCAGCAATCATCTTCAAGAAGTCGGTATAAGAACAAGGTTCATACATGGTGTGTCCTACACCCATGCCAGGTTGGTACTCAATTTTCCAGACGCTGCCTTCCCTAGCTCATTTGATAAATATCCTACAAAAATGCCAAGACACCTTTAGCAGTATCTTTTCTCCAAAGTGGATGAGGTCACTAGAAGCAAGATAAACCCAGTAGTGCTCACTATTTACCAATTAATTGCAGTTAATTGATCAAGAGATAGGATAACTCTCCACTTCAAAACTGAAGTCCATGATGTAGGACCAAAAGCAAGTGAAGGACCAGTCACCTGGCTAATGTCAGGAACACTTCAGAGGTTCAAACACTTCATTAGAGCAGGCAAACTATTAAACTTGCTGATAAACCATCAATAATGGCATGATGAGGCAGAGACAGCTGGCAGGAGTAGCTTGACCTTTGCCAGCCATTGGTCCATCATGCTGCTTGGAAAGGCAGCATTTAAAATTCACACCTAGCTCATGGCAACCAAAAATATTGACTAAAAGATAAGGAAAAAAAATCCCTATTCATTGTATTCATTGTATAACAATTAATTCAATTGCTACGCTGAGAGAGGGGAGGAAAAAACCCATCTCTTTGGAGATGTCATTAAAAGGATAGACTTTGATACATATTTGCATAATTCCCAGACTCATTAAGTTTTAGAAATGGTCAGAAGTTATGCAGAATAGAACAACACTGGAAGTTACAACTCTCTGAATAGCAAAATCATTGGTAATGGAGTTAACAGCTTGAAAACTGGCAGCCTGTCTCCCAGTCAAGGAATTATTTCAGGCAATCAGTGAACAATCATATTGCATTAAAACCACAAGTACTGACAGAATATTCCCGGGGCTTGCAATCAAAATTTTTCTCCTCTGTCTAATTACAGGGTTCCGATCAGAAGCTAGATATTATGTTTCCTGAACCCTGAAGATGCAGGTTATCCAGGCAGAGAACATGAAGGATCTGCCTCCCACTATTGTAATGGCTTTTAGAGCTAATGCAGGTCCAAGGTGATATTTAAAGAGCATCATAGCACACATTCTGCACAATCAAAATTAGACACTTCTGATGGTGATAAAATAGCATAATAAAGATTGACCTTGTATGCTATGACTCATTGGGAACAAAATTCTCAGTTAAGCAAGACAGTGAGCTGAGGGAAAAGCAGTTGTTTTCAGATGAGAAGTGAGGTACTCCTTTCTGCATCTTTCAGGAGTGAGGAGAGAGCCAAGGCAGTGCCCTCAAAATGGTCAAATCAGGCAGCAAAATAGTCAATCAGTCCCTTATTTCAATGGCATTGAATTGTATATAAAAGTTGTAGACAGGCATGTACCAAATATGATCTTATAGGAAATTGCATCATCTGTCTTCTACTTTGTTATCTTCCAGCTGAGATTATTTCCTGTTAAAGACTTGAGAAGCAGCAGTTTGTGCATGGGCAAGTCTGTTGAGGTTGCAATCTTTATAAGTAGGGACAACATCAGAGTACCTTCAAAGAAAGCACAGCTGTTTCAAGTCAAAATTAGCTTTAGGATGGATGGAACAATAAGAGAAGTGAAGGCCAGAGTCAAGCAAGAGGTAATGGATAGTGAAGTGGCTAATTTTATATAGCTGAGGCAAAAAAGCTGTTCATGCAAGGCATCCTCTGTCTAGTTATAACACTGACTAGTTAAGAGGTAAAATAAACAGGAGGATAAGAAAGAGTTATTATATCAAACCTGAGAACTGGAGGAGGTAGGAAACAGCATCAACCAAAAAAAAAAAGACAGTTCTGAGAATCATATTCTTTCAAGTTTACGTAGTGTCTTTGTATTGCATGCCTTTTTGAGAAGCATTAGTTGAACTATGCTTCCTTTTTGCTTAGTATGAAAATAACGAGGAAAAATAATGTATATTGATTATTTCTGTTCTGCTGGAACGGAAGCCCAGGACACAGATTAGGTTCTGCATTGCAGGCTAAAGCAGCTCCTAAAAGCAGAACAGGGTAGGGAAGAAGAGAGTATCAAGCCCTTCGGAAACTGCACCCAGATGCAGGTAAGAAGATCAAAGGCCTGAAGCATCTCATGAACCCATCAGTGATTTGGGAAATTAGAGCAGAGGACAAGATATTCTTACATTTCTGTTCCAGCTTCTGCAGTGGAAGCAAAAGACTGATTTGCTGGTGCCACACACACACATATGCAGACAAATACTGGGTTTTGTCACCTCCTGTCCCAGAGGTACTTATGAGTACATGCATACTCCAGTTTAAAGGAAGTGCTTGCACACTCAACTGGGACCAACACTTAATAGGCTTTCAGTTTATTGGAATGAAGAAAGCCTCAGTTTGTGGTGTCACTTTGAAGCCTGTGCACCCCTCAGGCCTGTGAGATCCCAACTGCAGGGCAGGCTAAGTTAGCCTCGCTGTGTGATCTTCACATGAATGTCTGTGCATCCCACCTGTCTCAAATTAGTACAGAGAACCTATTTTACACCTAATACTCTGCAGAAAAACAGTTCTTGGCTTCATATTTAACAATTAAGAAAGAGAGGAGATGAGAGGAAAGGTAGCACATTACAGTCATGCACAACAGCTTGGGTCAGTGCTTACAGGAGCTGACAGAATCTACAAACTGGTTTATCACCAATGGTAGAGAATCAGGTTTTGTACTTACCTGCAATTCTGCTCAGCATTTTCTGGTCTTCCTCCAATATTTTCACATATAGCACTTGGTTATTAAATTCTCCAATCCCATGAAATGTCACATTAAGGTCTTTACCCTGCAAGATATCTTCCACTTTAGTCTTGCTTTGCTTCAGTGCCAAAACAGCCCTTTAAAATGATCAATATATAAATGTTCAAAGTTATTTGGTTTTTTACTTATGGAAATATTGTTTTATTTTTAATACCAACCAATATACCTGATTTTGACCACTCTGCAGCACTATGTAAGGTTTAATAAGCACACTGTATTTCATTGCTAATGCTTTTGCAAAAAAAGATTCCAAATAAATCTTTCACTTCAAACTTAACTTATATATTAGAAGTGAGTTTTGATAGTGAACATTCAACATACTAGCATTCCAGAAAAGCTATGAATATATGCTACTCAAGGGTCAAAAGGGATAAAACTGAACTTAGATTTGTGTCATGTAGTTTAAAACTTTATCACTGTCATTTTCAACTGGTTGACTAATTTTATTCTTAAACTAAAACAAATTCATTCTCCCACCTGAAGTACAATTAGCATTTTTCTCCATTATATCCTCCTATTCCAGAATAGGTAACAAAATAACAAATTGATGGTTATGTTCTCAGCTCTGTGGCCCATTTCAATAAAGTTTAGATATGCACCTTGCTGTGCACAGAAATCTCAAAAAAGTGAATTATCCAAAGACATTAATACTTCACATTAAGCTGTTTTTCTTAAAGACACAGGAAAAGTATAGCTATTAAATTTCTAAACGTAGGCACCAAGACTTCCAGCAACTTAATACCTGCTGAAGTTTTACAGGTGCCCTTCTTTGGCCTGGTGTCTCAGGAAGGGGGATCCTGTCACTCTTCAAACAGAGGTAGACCAGAGGCCTTCAATTAAGACTTCATACTTCTAACAAACTGCAGCATGACAGGACTGCAGGCCATCCCATAGGTTACTGAGCCTCCTATAGTCACATTTACTTTATCATTACACCTAGAACAAGTTTTGACTGCATTAACTTTACTCTAAAAATCTTAGAACTGTGCAACACCCAAATAGAAACCAGGCAGTAAAACCCACACAGCACAAACTAATGCCCTTTGGAAAGCATATTTAATGCATACAGAGGCCACTTCAGCCAACATGATGAACAGTCCTCACTACTACATTGGAGTTATTTCAGCTCTAATAGCATAGGAACAGCTTCTTTCCAAGACTCCGGGGGACTCAGGAGATAAAGATACAGTGAGGATGGGACTGAAGTTGAAAAGGGAATGAATTCTTTGCAGAGGATCTTGATTTCTTGCCTTAACAACAAACAGGGCTAATCTACCCCTTAATTTAAGTTCATAATGTCTAAGCTAAAATTAAATACTGCTAAGACAACTTCTCCCATCAAATGGTTTCTGTTGGAAGGGACCTTCAAGTTGATTTAGCTCCAACCTCCCTGCCATGGCTAGGGACACCTTCCACTAGACCTATCCAGACNCTAAACCTGCCTTTTTTCAGCTTGAAGCCATTCTCCCTTGTCCTATGTCAATGTAAAACAGTCTGCTCCAGCTTCTGCCCTGAGAAGATGCCTCCATCCCACTGTGAGGGGCTGGGCCAGCTGTATCAGCAGTGCTGTTAGCTTGAGAAGTGAGAAATGCTTAAGCTCAAGACATTCTTTCATATGACAGCACGGAGCAGTAGCCACTGAACTACAGCCTCATTTGGAAGAGCTACAGAGGTAGGTAAAAGACACAGGGTGAAAAACATTTGGCAAGGCAGATCTGCTTTTCATTAGATGTGTCCATTATTTTTACATTACAGACACACATCCACTCTTAAGTTTATTAACACTACTTAGCTCCACTCACCTCCCTAACCAATTGATTCCCATTTTGATTGCTCTTTCAACTAGCTTCCTATCCTCTTGGATGTCAGCCTGCCTAGTCAGCAGCACTGGCACAGCTTTTTATTACTGAATTACTGTACACTCCCCTCTGCATGTCTCCTTAACCCGTATAACACTCCTATTTCTTTCCCCTCAGACCCTCCAAAAAAAGTTGCTGGAATGAAAAATAAAGCAGGTAACTTTAAAATAAGACACATACAAGGCTGTCATGTGCATCTTAATCACGCTTAACTGGTGCTGCCTGGGCAGAAGAGGTTTTTTCTAGTCATATTGGGTATTTTGACACCTTTCCAGCTAGGCATTCTGCTTTACACCCAAGCAGATCCTGTGTGACACTCATATGGTGTGTTGAGGCCTGTTTTTCATTCCCATGGTGATATGTGCCAGGGTCCTGGAGAAAGGGCTGTTCTCACCAGGTTCCCACCTCTACCACATGATGCCTTCCCAGGCACATAAGGGCTTTTCCTTTCTGCCTTCTTATGTCAAGAAGTCCCAGGTTTCCCAGTGTGGTACAGTACAATAAGGCTTAGAGAAAAAAACTGCAGCATACTGGCATTATTTTCTGGACCTTTCTATCAGGTCTAGCCTTCCTGAGCACAGGGTAGCTTTCCTTATCTGTCAATATCCCCACCTTAATGCACAGGGCCCCAGTGACAGCCCACAGCTTGAATTCAACAAGAGAGCAGCTTGGAAAGGAACCAGGCAGATTTTTTTGTTGTTTGTTCTTAATGCAACCTATCTTAAGAGATAACATTTTCCAGCTGATACAAGTTTGGCTGATCTGAAAAGCTGTGGTTTCTCAAAAGACAGCAGCTCAGGGAAGCTTATATCTGTAGAGCTAATTTGTGGTAGTCACACAGTAAGAAAGTAGTAATACTATTTACAGCCACACTGCTTTTTCTCTTCACCCCGTGGCAGATACAGAGAATTTCCATCTCTGACGCATCACAGCTAGCTTTTGTAAAGATCCTTCTCCACAGGTACTGAAAGCAAGCCAGAAACTGATGAAAAATTTTTTAAGAGAAATTGTGTGTAGGCTCTAATAAAACAATGATTCACAATAGCAACGGTAAGGCTACTGCATTTACAGAAAAATTAGCTACTCTTGAATTTGGCAGAATTCTTACCTTTTTACTTCTTCTTCTGTTCCCAGATGAGCTACTATTATAGTAAGGTGCATAGTTTGAACAGGTAGAAGAGCTCTTGACAGGTCAGGTTCTTTAGAGAATATGAGTTCTTGGACATCTTCAATTTTGTCCAAAATCTGCAGCGGAATAAACAGGAGACAGAGAAATAAATTTTCATTTTGTATGCCCACACATTACTGGAAAAATTCAGAATGCCCAAGTTTTACACACCCAAAAAAGCAACATAGTGTTTAAGCCAGGAATCCAAAAAGCCACGTTCCTCTCCTCCCCTGACCCAGCAGATTTATCATATAGTAACTTTCAATTTCATACTTAATTTTTCAGGAATTGATTGATTTGTTCCTTTTTTAAAGCCTACAGGCTAAATTCATAGCTCTCCTGTGAACCAGAAGCCCTAGATCTTAAAGTAGGTGTGAATCTGACCCTAAGCATGTTAGACTAAAGCTCACAGCACTGTGTAAATATTAATAGGATCTTCATGCAGTTGTCAGTTGTTAATAGACTGTGGAAATTGAATAGCATTTCCATAATTAATCTTATGCCATTTTCTGATTACAAGTTTGATCACAGATTAAATTGATATCTCTTCTCAAAAGGAATATGTAGCAGCAAACAAAGTAGATTGACTGGGTAAACACGCTGTTTTCTGAACTAGTGTTTCTCAGAACTGTGTGGCCAGTTTCTGGTTCTTGTGGATCTAGCTGTGCCTTTACACAATTGACTCCAAAGACTTTTTTTTTTCAGTATGATCTGTTAAGGTTTATAAGCCAGTCATGGGAACAGGCAGGAGAGAGAAGAATTCACTCACACAGGTACTAAGTACCTGGTGGAAGCCAATGTTAGAGTGAAATAATTTATAGATTTTCAGATTATTTCAGTGAGCAAAGTCTGCCTTACATGCCTAGGTGCTCACCCATGTTAGAGCTCCCCTTTATTCTTACATAGATCGAAACAGCTGGGTCAATATGTTTTTGTTTTGCAATCTTTCTACATAAAGCCTCAGCAGTCATTGTGCAGCCCAGTAAATAGTCCCACAACCTGCTCAGAAGAGATTAGCATAACAAGTTCCCAATAAACATGAGGATAAAAGCCACACACAATTAAAATAACCATTTGAAGATAAAAACTCCCCAAATTACCAACTCTTATGGTACATTTGTCACTGTGAAAAACACATCACTGAAATGACTCTTACATTAAGTTAATTCCTACTGCAACTGAAGCATAATTTATTGTAGCCTGCTATTTACAGCATATGTTTAGATTGTGAAAACACTAAGCAGGAATCAAGCCATCAAGCTGTCCGACCACACAAACTACAACCTTTGCTTCAACAGACTAGGGTAAGTATTAACAGTAATTCCACAAAAGAGCCTCCTGTTGTTCTCCCTTACCCAATCTTTCCAAGAACCTCCTTGAAATAACAAAGAAGATCCTCTTCCTTTTCAGTTTGAGGCTTAGACATTTGGGAAGCTGAGTTTGAGTGAAATTCCTTCATGTAGATATTTAACTATTACAGAGCAATGTTAACATCTTTTCTTACCTCTTCTTTTTACCTTCACATAAGATTCCTCACAACTTACTGCTCCTTCTCCCATGGGAACACTCTACCCTATCGCTACACCTGTTTGTGGGTTTTTTCGGGTGCATCAGTCTTTAGCACTTTTCTATAAATGCTGTGTACTCTATGTGATAGATGGAGTTTTTTGGGAAGTGAGGGGCAGGAAGGAAGCACTTAAAATGGAGTACTGCAAGCCTGAGATTGTAACATTCTTAGATTCAATCCAGTCCAAGCCTGGTGTCCAGCCTCCTGGAGTCTTGCTTAGACATAAAGGAAAAAGGGCTATGCACCCAATAAGACTGGAGCAGGACTTTTCCTTTGTCCTCTTAAAAGGGAGAAAAATGTCCACAGCCCTAGGCCCTGCCATCTGGAGAGCTCTCTTAAATAATTAAGGCAAAATAATTATTCCCAAAACACTAACAGCATCTTTAAAATCCTTCTGTAATAGACAAGGTTTACAGAGTAACAGACAACCAAATTGTATATTCAGTGAGGTCAAGAACCTCTGCTTTAGAGGTAAAAGCATCTAAAATTGTCAAATCACTGTTATATGTGCATGTATATATGTATATACACACACATTTGGCCAGCAGGTCAAGGGAGGTGATTCTGCCCCTCTACTCCATTTGGTGAGACCCCACTGGAGTGCTGCAACCATCTCTGGGGCCCCAGGCACAGGAAAGACATGGACCTGTTGGGACAAGTCCAGAGGAGATACACCAAGATTATTAGAGGGATGGAGCACCTTTCCTGTGAGGAAAGGCTGAGAGAATTCAGTTTGGTCAGCCTGGAAAAGAAAGGGCTTCAGAGAGACCTAATTGCTGCCTTTCAGTACCTGAAGGGAGCCTACAAGAAAGATGGAGAGGGACTTCTTACAAGAGCATGGAGTGACAGGACAAGGTGGAAATGGATTCAGACTGGAAAAGAGTAGGTTTAGATTAGATATTAGGAAAGAATTATCGATTGTGAGGGTGGTGAGGTACTGGAACAGATTACCCAGAGACTGTGGATACCCCATTCCTGAAAGTATTCACAAGCCAGGTTGGGTGGAGCTCTGAGCAACCTGGTCTAGTGAAAGGTGTCTTTGCCTGTGGCAGGGGGGTTGAAACTAGATGACCTTTAAGATCCTTTCCAACCCAAACTATTCTATGATTTCTTTACTTACCCTCTCTACAGATATGTACCACCCTTACAGTACTGCACTCTTCAGTGTTTCTTTCAGAGCCCCACATGGGGCTGTCTCTGGCCACTGCCACCCTTACGGTAGCCCTTAAGAGGAACATAAACTGGGAATATCTTGGGCAGAGCTGCCAGAGTACTAGAGCTGGTGTGAGTGCAGGGAAATCTGTAAGAGCAGAATTGAGAGAGAGGAGAAAAGGAAAAAGAGGGGAAGGACATTCATAGGGCTGCACAGGATGTGGTCCCAGGCCATATATATAAGACACTCAAATCTCATTAAAATAGCAGAATAAGTTAGGCATTCATGACCCTTCAAGCTGCTCCATGATCTCATTCCTCAGATGGCAGGAAACTTTCCAGTTTTCAGCTTAGATTTATACTTTGCCCACTTCATACCCATTTGTTCATCTGCCAACATTGTCTTCAGCTTACACAGTTATTTTCTCTTCCTGGCATTTATCTTCCTGATGTGCTCTGCACTTTTGTTCACCTCTCAAAAGCCAGTCATATGTAGGAATCACTGAAGTTATATGAGGCCATCCTCCAGATAACCTTCAAAGATCATTCTGCTCAAGACAAAGCCAGAGCAAATAATTGCCTACCAAGAGGAAGGCACCTTTGACGTCTCCCTCTAACACATACATAAGTGTTTTTACACTTAACTAAGGTAAAAACAAAAACTCAGAAGCCTGCCAAAGCAAGCTACTGTACTGCAACTGCTTGTCACACTGGAGAGAGAAAAAAAAAAACGGAAAAATTCTGTACAACAGATACATCAATCCAACTTAATTATTGCCTTTCAGCAGCATAGATAGTCATGCCAGATACAGCATGAAAGCTTGAGCTAGGGAAAAAAAAAGGAATCAAGTTATATATTGCAACAAACAGTATCTATTTGGTTCCTTGGAAAAAGCATAATAAATTACTAGCAGAAGCTGATAGTAGAATGTTGTATTTTCACTTTGTTCATACTAGTTAATATTGAGGTTTTGCTTTTTACATTTGCTTTATAGGAAAAGATACCAAGATACATATATATTATAAATATTAATAATTTACTCAATTTATAGACTGTTTTTCCATTCTCCTTATGCTAGCTGGACACAGTTTCTGATTCAAATTAAGACTTTCCCCTGACTATCTCTGTCAGGTAGAATAGTCTGCTCATTGTCTTGGCATCTCAAAGCTTTTCTTTCTCTTCATAATATATTTCAGTGTGTAGTCACCTGCTGCCCCTACATAAAGGGCATGGGACATGTCCAACCTTGCAATGCTGCTGTTCCACAATACTGGAACAGAATCCCATCCAAGCCCCCTTGGGATAACAGCAGGTATCGGGACAAAGTGAGAGGCTCTGTCTGCTTTTGCATACCTTGAGCAGCTGCAAACAAAACATTGCCATCAGCAGGTCACAGTTGTCTATGAAAGACTAAAGGGGAAAAAACCTGTTCATAAAGGTACTGACAGTGGTGCTTTGGAAATGAGATATTCCATATCCTTCTTTCAGAAAGTTTTGTGTTAGCTTCAAAATTCATAGCAGCAGAAAGGAAATAAGTAGTTTAAGGTGAGTCAGTATCTTCCCACTTTCTTTAAAAGTACAAAGAGTTGTGCAGAAGTTATGCAAGATTCATTTGAAGCCCTTAGCTAGTACACAAAGTGTGAAATCCATCTCTCCAACTATTGTATTGTTTTTGGAATTTACTTCCATGGATCATGAGACAGTAGCCAAGCCCTGCAAGACTGTATTGACATATTTCAGAAGAAGCATTTACTGTGGTTACAGGAATGCTTTAGGTCCCTCACAAAGCCTCCAGAAGAAAATAAGTCTATTTGTATTTCCACAGTTTGCAGCACTTTGGTTTAACAGTATGAAGGTGAAATGATCTGTTGCTTTTTCCAACACTGCTTAAACATGGGAGTCACAGAATATAGCATACCTCAAAGTATGAGCATACAGACTCCACACATGGGCTCTTGAAATTAACTGTCTACCTAGGATCTCAGGGCAAGTTTCTTGGATAAAAGATGGAGAGGAGAAAACAGATCAATTCTCTATAATCTTCTGCAGAAGAGAAGGAAATTCTCATTCTCCATTGTGAACTTCAATGGAAAAGGAGATGAACAAACAAATCAATACCCTTGCACTAAATACAGCTCTAAGAAAATGTAGGATGGCACAACACAAGATGATGAAAGCCAGGTATTTTATTTGAAAAAAGACTACAGAATAGAAGATATTATTGATGAGAGACAATGCCTCAGACACTATAGAAAGGGCAATGGCAATCCTGAAAGTGATTTTTCCTTTTCCTAGCTGTAGCTGAAAGGTGGCTATGTGTAAACACAGCTCAACCTACAAAAACAAAGCACAGCACCTACAAGGGCTGCTTATGAGGAAGTTAACTTTAAACTTAAGCTTAATTTCTTATCTTGGTTGCAAGGCTTGTTAACAAGCCAAGAGGGATCAGATTCTGCCCCCTTACCTCCAGTAGTCTGCTGGGTCTGAGATGGAGTTAAGTTTTTTAATAGAACAGCTACTTCAAAGTACCTGATCATTTGTTATTGGAATAGCGACAAAATAGTTTGGAGCCTCTCTTGGACATTTCTTAGACAGTTCTTGTCCTGGATCTTCCTTCTGGTCTTCTACAATCCTCCTCGGCCCTTCTTGGATATCACCTTGCTCCTGTCTCATCTCTGTACTTCTATGGCCTTCCTCTTGCAGAGGCAGGTCTGATTTTAGCTGTTTCTGCTCTTGGCTCTGGTCCTGCAGCTGCTCCTTTGTGCCCATCCCATTCAGGTCTGCATTGTCTCCAGTCTGCATGTCATGCAGCTCCACCACTTCTGCTCTTTCCTCTTGGCTCTGGTCCTGCTTGAGTTTTGCCACTTCTCCTTGATCCTGCTTTTGGCTCAGAACCCCTTGTGGCACCAGCCCCACTGTAGCAAGGTCTCTCTCACCTTCAGAGCTTGTCATTGTCTCTCCCTGATTTTGTTTAGGGGTCCACTGTTCTCCATTGTCTAACACTTCCTCATCTTGGTTCTGGAGGCAGGTTACCTCTTCTGGGTCACAGCCCAACTGCAGCTGCACAGTGACCTTGATGCCAGCACTGCCTTGTCCCCACTCCTGGGGCTGTACCTGCACAGTTACTTGTGGGAGAGATGGCCCTGGGCCCTGCTGCTGTAGCTGCACCTGCACAGTCACTGATGGGGCCTCCCACCTTGGGCTTGGCTTCTGAGGCTGCACCTGCACAGTCACCTCCGGGGACTCCCACCCCTGCCACGTGTTCTGGGGCTGCACCTTCACAGTCACTTTTGGGAACTCCCATCCTGGGTCTGTTGGTTGTGGTTCCATGTTTGGGGCCGTGTCTCCTTGAACTGGCTGCCTCTGTGGCTGCACATGGACACCATTCCCTCTCTGGGGTGCTTGAGCAGAGGGCAGTAGCTGTGCTGCTGGGGGATGGTCTCCTTGCTCTATCTGTACTGGTGAGCAGAGCTGCTGAGTTCCTTGCAGACTTTCATCCTCCTGAACCTGTTCCTGGACTACCTCTTGAGCTCCCTCTGGACTTCCATCCACCTGAACCATCTCTTGATGCTGACTCCTGCACAACTCCTGTTTTACCACCTTCATCCCAAAGCTTTCTTCTTCTAAGTTAGGGATTCTCCAAGATCCTCCTCCTCTTTCTTTGGGGCTGAAAGTACTTTTTTGAAGGAACTGTGAGGAAAAAATAAAAGTCCATGAGTTATCAAAAAATGTTTCTTACAATAGGTCAATCTTGGTTCAGCTCTGCAGTTTGGACTCACTATGGGGAGCTTCAACTCAGTCAAACAGCTCAGTCTAAAAACCTCTGGAGAGCCTGACTAAAGATTGAACAGTGCTTCTAGTCACTATGCTGTGGTCTTGACTTCTGCTCTTGCCTGATTAGGCGTCCCATGCTTTAAAGCATGAGCACACCATTTCACAGCATGCAGCAGCACAGAGAGAGAAGCCTTATCAAGGGACTGCAGGTGTGTTGCCTGGAGGTAGTTACTCAGATCCAGATTCAGAGAATAGCTTGAGCCAGACTCAGGAGCTGAATACGCACAGAAACAAGATTGCCAGTGCAGCTCTGGCCTCCTGTAACTGCAGCATGTTGCCATCTAATCAGACCTGCACACACTACTTTTTTCTTTCCCATGTATACATTAGTTTTTCTACAGCAAACTCCTGCCTATCCTCATTTGTCTTAACATCTCCCATTCACCCTGCCCCACTCCCTTTTCTTCAGTAAAGTTGCAGAGGGAGATGCTTTTCTCATCCATACTGTTTCGATACAAGCAGTGAAGGCACTGAAAGAGCAATAGGATTTTTTTTCCTCCTTGATTCAGAGGCAAATTCCACAGAAGCCCGTAAAACCAAGAGCATTCCTTCATTAGTCAGTGCAGCTCAATTGCACGCAACAGAAACAGCACTTTTTAAAGAAGATGTCTAAGCAAATAAATTCTACAGACCAAACAGGATTCATCTGTATGAGAAAAATATTTCAGACCCCAGATTATGACCTGCCTTGACTAAATCCTTCCAAGTCATGGCAACATTGAAGCTGTAAGAGGTAGGCAGATCCATTTTTTTATAAATCTCCTCTCCAAGACAACCAAAATGCTTGTTCAAATTTTGCAGAACTAGATCCCTTCCCACCCCCACAAAAACCACAACTATAAAACAGTTAAAACTAAACAGAAAAAGCTTGAAAAAATTGACACACAACCTACATATTTTAATGTTGGGCAATCCAAGACAGAGGCAGTACAGCTGTCTCCATATAAAAAACAAGACAAAAAACCCAAAAACCAACAAAACCAAATTATTTTTGTAGTCAGCTAAAGATAAAAATCTTAAGAAACTCATATTGAATTCATATGAAGTCTTTTATATGTTCTTTCCAGAATCCAGATGTTGGCATATTTTCATAGAATGGACTAGCTTTAAAAAGGAGATTTTAGGGCTTGCATATATTTCACGTGCAATTTCACTAATCAGACAGCTACATTACTTATATTCTATTACGCTTTAAGAATTTTGTTGACTGTATGTCAAGTTCAGAGACTTAAAGAGACTAATAGAGATTTTTAAAATGTAAGAGGCCAAATGCTTATGGAAGTAGACCAATCTTACCTCTCTAGTGGCAAAGCACTATGGTCATAAGCAAGCTGTAAAATCAGCTATTACCCATGATATTTGTGCCTGGACTCCAAAAGAAGACTTTGGCCTTCTGGAAGAGTGTTTTATCAGGGTTATGAAGAACCCCTGGTCGCCTCAATGATCCTTAATAAAAGGCACAATCTAACGTAGGACTTCATCCTGAAACAGCATATAACTTACTTTCAAATATCTCTCTGACCCCAGCTTTGACAAAAACAAGCTCTGCCATTGCTTTCATGTCTTCACTGTCCAAGTGAGAAACTGGAAGAAAAGAACAATTCTGAAGTCTCCCAGAGAACCCCTTTCAACCATGTAACGGGGCTGCAGAACACATGCATTTTTTAAGTACTTGTAATGGGACAGCAGCTTCTGAGACACTATTATACTCCTCTGTCTTCCTCACAGTCAAGATACTTCAGAAAGCAAGCCCTTTTTCAGAAGTCATCATGCCTCAAAGATTAAGCCTCAAAGCTGTGTAAAGCCTTGGTAAGTACTTATTACAATAGTTCAGTCAGATTCAGAGAATGCAGCATCTAAATTTGCTATAAACAAGTATTTATTTAGATGCACGTAGATGAGTCAGAAAGTTTCATGCACATGGAGTGACAGGATTCCTGCCACTGAAACACCATAAACACCACTGAAATCTTTGTCTGACTAGCAATGTGCAGCTGAGGCACAACAGAAGTTTAAACAAACTCTCTCTTGCACTCAGCCTCAGCTGCTCTGTCAATAATCATTAGAACAGGTAACAACTTGTAACAAGCCGCCAAGGTGGTGGATATTTGTCGTTGGCTTTGTTAGGCTTTTCCCCCCAAAGTAACACTTAAAACCATGTTGTCTCTCTTGCATTTGTGCCTGCACAGTAACCTTCAGGAGGGATTTCACAGGCTGTCATCAATTTAGGAAAGACAGAAATGCAACAGCTCAGGTTGAGTATAGAAGAATCGCATAGAAAGAAGTGTCATTGCCCTTTACAAGATAATGCGCTATTTTTATGGTTTTCAATACGTAACACCAAGGTAGTCTCATCAATTTTGCAAAGTTCTTTCCCTACACTGTTTAGCTCTTAAGCCTGTAATGCTTCATATGTGGACATCTCCCACAAAACTTTCATTTGATAATCCCACCACCTAAAAAGAGTTAGAACTGCAACAGTTACCCAGCCATCCCTAGACCATTTCCAAGTCCTTACAGCCATTGCGTGGCTGTCACCAAGTTGAGAATTAAGGGCTCAGGATTTTTCTGCCTTGACTTAGTACAACCTAAACTCATCAGAGTTCAATGAAGTGGCAGCATCTTTGTCATTCAAACACTTCAGCAGGTGTGTAAAATAAAATGTGGCTGGCCATCCTGAGTGCTGGAAACACCCCAGAGAGCTCCAGGCTTTCCTTAAGTCCCCCCACCAACTGTTATTCTGAGCTCTGCCAATCCATTTAGCCCAGGTAACAACACCAAATACTCGTCCAGCCACAGCAAGGTCCAGTGCAAGGCAAGCAGCCAAGAGCTGAAGACTGCAGTCTATACAACTAGGAAAGGTTCCTGCCCCTATAGCACTGCAATATGCCCCTAGGAGGTCCTGAAAAAAGCAGGAAGACCACCCACCTGCATCCAAAACATTTAAACTATGAAGAAAGCTCTTTCTTCAAATAAATAGTTTGTTCTATTTTCAGCCTTTTGACAGACAGAGCTCACGCAGACACTTGTATCCCAGCCAGCAGCTCTGAAACAACAAATACACAAGCTCCAAAGGCAAACTCCCCCCACCCTCAGTCCCACGCCAAAGGCTGGAAACAGATACTAACTGAGCCTAAGCCTTGGTCAAAAGGGTCCAGAAACATCCAGAAGATGTAGGCAGCATTTGGCCAAAGATCTGTCTTTGCTGCTTCAGGCCTCAGTCTGGTAACTTCTTATCTCCTCAGTTTCAGAAGAATCAAATGCCCAGTGTGGTTGACAATACAAAATTCAACTCTACTTCTCCAAACTCAAATTCTAGTCCCCTTTGTCAAGCTGACTGCATTTCCAGTATTAAGCTCCCATACCATACAGAAACCTTGAAGACAGGCAACATTCGCTTCTACCTGGAAATAGATTTTGTGCTCCATAATAGTGCCACAGGAAACTGCTGACTGGGTAACACTGCCTCGGTGCCTCTGAAGGATGATATTGAAGTCTGCTACAGCCACTCTGATGCATGCAAAACAGCCTCTCTGCAGAGAAAATAAGCCATGAGAGCAGCTTTTACACAATTGCTTCACCAGATAGATCAGAAACTCAGCTGTGACACTGACATGCAAGTTTGCTAGCACTGGTCTAGGAAGCCCAAAAAAGTCTATTTACAGGCCTTGCTTTCTGCACAAGTCTCTCCCCTGCTTCTCAGTTGCAGGAGAGCAGGATGCAGATGCAGTGCAGTAGCTGAAGAGCAGACTTGCACCCCAGGTCCAGAGAGGCTGCTTAGAATGCTGGAGATAAAGGGAAGATTTACCAGGTCCTAGTCAAGCATAGACACACACCTACTGTAATGATTCACTTCTTGTGTTTTGCCCAAGATCTGAATGGCTTCCTGGGCCTTTGGTACTCCCCCTGTTCCTCTTCCCAATAAAGCTAACAATTTACTGAAGTAATCTGATGTACACGAAGCAAAAGTCATTTGGAGCAAATAACCTTTCCTGCAGCACCCAGGTCTTTTCTCTAAGCAATACTGCCCTCTGGCAACCCATGCCTAAAACATCCACCTCATCCTGCCATGCTAGAAGGCTGTAGTTCTACAAGTTACTTTCCTCACTCTTATGATATATTTGTACTTTCATCAGGTCTTATTTCTCCCTCTCCCACCTCCCCAAAATAACTGCTTGCTTTGCAGACTGGACATCTCAGATACCTGTTTTTCCTGCTAAGATGCCTTTTCAGCACAATGTTAGAGGAGAAGAGGAAGAAACAGGTCAAGGAACCTGCCACAGGTACTCTTAGAAACAACATTTCTATATGAAGTTGCATCATCTAAATCATCACAGTATGTCACAATCTCTTCATTTTGTTCCCTATCAATTAAAGCTAAATTGAGTTAGATCAAGAGAAAGCACATAGAAATTATTGGGTCCAAATTTCTCCCTCTTAGCAGTTAATTGCACCTTCATAAATGTGAAATTTTGTTGGTGTGAAATGGTAGCAAGAAGAGAGGAAACAAGTTTAAAACCAATTAGAAATTGCCTGTACAATATGGCTTCATCTAGAGAATTGTTTTACTGAGATGTATTTGGCCCTGTCTCATGGTATCTTTTGCTAGAGGTTTAATACAGGGGTAGGAGGAAGGGTAAAGGTGGGAGGGAATACAGAGCCACAGGTAATTAACCCATGCTAGAGAATGAGCAACAAAAAACATCAGTGTTCCATGTACCTACATGTTTCTTCAAACCCTTTAGACTGAAGTGAATACTTCAGTTGCCTTATTTGTGTGCAACATTATCTGTTAATTAAGAATCACAAAAGTTTCAGTTTCTTGACACATTCATTTATTAGCTCCATTTTCCCAGTACAAAAGTGGTAAAATGAGGCAACTCACACCTCTCCAAACTGATACCATATTTGGTGATGGCTATTTTTCCCTGACTAGTCACCAAAGTAACCAATGGGCATTCCAAAAGCAGTATTCCAAGCTGCTATTTAACAGTAGCCCACTAATTTCTTACCAAGAATAAATTTAAACTTTGTTCACCTACAGAGATGAAGCCAAGGAAAAAAGTGTGGGGGGTGAAAATAGGAGATATGGGAGCTCTGAAATGAACAATATTTATGTTTGGTGGAAAGATATTAGAGGCAGAAACAGCACCCTTCATAGGGGCAACGTACACTTTACAAAGCTACTTTTTCCTTAGTGGCTCATTAGGATTCCACACTTTGTCAGACCACACTGAATGAATTGTTCCCAGAGTACAGATGAAAGATTAAAAAGGCTTGACTTGTATTTTATGATCCACCATTACTGTATCTCTTTGTGGATAGAGTTTCAGCATTTAGCATGTAGTATGCTTATGATAGTGACTACAGTATCTTAGAGACCACCACTACTTGGCGGAAAGGGAAAGCTGACACCACCATTCCTCTTCAGAGGAATGCAGTTACTAGCTTCTCAAGGAGTGTGTAGCTTACTTTATTAGCCATTGTTTAAAGCACTATAATTAGAAAAAGTGTTAGATATGCAAGAAAAACCATCCTCCCTCAAATAGTACATGCTCCTCTGTGAGTTACAGTCATTATACATCGTGTTAAGGAGGTTTTGTAGAAGTTTCTTTACACTGACTGGAACCATACAACCATTGTGCCACTTTGCCATTGCAGAAAAAAAACAATACATCCATAAAATGCATCCCTGTCATGGTTTTTCTTTATGAGGATCTCTGAGCAGCTATTAAACAGCAATTATCTTGGATGCTGTACTAATCTTTTAGGTGTAACAGAGGCAGATATTCTGTACATTGTCAGCTGGTTCAATTGTAATCCCTGCCGCCCCTCTTCCCCTTAGCCCTAGGTGAAGCAGAACTCAGTTAAGGTGTAATTCATCTGGCCATGTTAGTCTGCATTTCAAAGTGCATCTTCACCTCCTAAAATGAAACAAGGGTGTTACCCAAGATAAGTGTAAGGTGATTTGCATAAGATAATCAGCACACACTTGAGATTACTTTGATTTTTGGTAGGCATATCATTTATGCAAGCAAACATAATTCTTTAAAAAGGTAAGATTCATCACTTCTGAAACATGAGGAACTAAAATACTGAGACTGAAGTTATAATTAAAAAGGATGATGTTACAAACGATTAGCTGCTTTCCAGCATACCTCGCAGGGATGTCCTGACTTCATTACTCCTTCATAAAGGCAGCACCAAAACCCCCATTAAACTGACAGGTGGGAGGGCTAAACTCAAGACTGATTTGAAAAAAAAACCTGTTCTGGTAACCCCTCATTAAGGCAGAATCTTCAAGTCAAGTCCTCCACACCTGGACACCCTGAGTTGCCACCAGTGCAGCCAGACCTGGCACTCTCATCACCCTGTGGCACCAGCACTTCTGAAGCACCCAGGGACCAAGTGAACACCTCGCAGGAGGGATGTCTCTTGCACAAGTTCTTCCGTCTTTACTTGAAAGCAGTTTTTGTGTGCAAAGTCATGGTTTAACACTACCAGATTTACAAAGCCTACAGCTGTGGGTTTGTGACAGCATACTCCAGGTATTGCCCCCTTACTCTGTCACATTTTCTCATTGCACTTACAGAAATTCCATTATCTCAACAATATTCCACAACTCAGAATTCTTCAAGTGTCTGCTTTCTGGCTATCAATTAAGGAGACAATCTTTAATCCAAAATACAGTGCATTACATCACCTCAGCCTCTGCTTATAAGGCTCTCCTGCAGTAGCCAGCCACAGTGACTGTCTGCAGTCTAAAGGATTCACTCAGTAAATTAATGTCTCTTCTTAAGTACCTCATATCCACTTAGAAAAGCAAATATGGATTATTTGTTCCTTTAGAAAATTTATTCTATAAGCACACAAGAAGTCTCCATCTTAAGCGACTGACTATCCAGCCTCAGAGAGAGAGAATATTGTATCTGAACAGCTAAGCCCTCACAAGTTTTTATATATATATATATA
>VYZT01015269.1:4725-76351 GCA_013400735.1 Pomatostomus ruficeps | reverse complement strand
AAAACAATCAGGCATCACCAGAAAGAATACAGTTAAACCTAGTCCTAAACACAATCAGCATCTTCATACATTATTTTAAACATCTTCATAAATGTTCTGGTTGCTGGGGTTGAAGTACCCTCACTAAGTTTGCTGATGACACTAAGAAGGTCATGAAAATGTGTCAGAAGAATGAGCCATCTTACAGAAATGCCTGGACAAGGTGGAAGAGTGGACAAACCAAGAACTCTATGAACCTTAAGAAAGATTCCCAGAACTGGCAACAAGACTATATTAGAACACCTGTGTAACTGTGCTTGATTCAAATCCAACACTACTGTAAATCCACAATACAAACATTCTAAAATGTCAGTGCCTTGTAGTTTCTCCAAACTAGTTACAGCTACAACACTACTGTCATAGCTGTGTTATAGCTACACCACAAAACCATCTTCTGTCCCACCCCCTGCCCTCTCCACTTTGAACATGTTATTTGTTTCATGTTATTTTTGTGACTTAAATAAGGTCTTTGGGTTTTCTATATTGTTTCTAACTTTCCTGCCATAAAACTCCTTTTAAAATCTCCTGATCCCATTTTGAGTTTCTCTTTGTCCTCTCACAGTTATCTGTATTGAAACAATCATCTTCAGATCTCAGGGCCTTCAGATCTCTCAAATTGAATTTGTATGAGGAAGACATGGAGAAAAACCGTCATCACGATTAACCAGATGACAAGTACCTACAAGTGGAAGGACTGAAAAGGAAGTTAAGCTGATTTAAACATTACAAAAAAACAAGACCAAAAAAACTTATACCCCAAAACAATTGTCTGGGAAAATGCTCACTTGAGGACTGAACAAATGATCACAACTGTAAAAGAAACACCTTTGCAGATCAAATAAAAATTTACCATATATAGCTTGTTACCAATGTGATTTTACAATAAAAATCACAAATGAGACCCTTTTGTTGGACAGCAATGCAAGTGATTAATTTTGAAAGTTATTTAGCTTTTGTGGTTTTTACTAGCATTTTTTATGGCAGGGAGTGTTATGCTACTGTAAGTAGCAACTTTCTTACAGGTTAAATCAAAATGCTACAATATGAGTTATAACTCTCTCTTTCCTATTTTTTTCTATTCTGATTAGGAAAAGAAAATTATACACAAAAATGTATGACACACCAGATGTAGTGTTTTCCTTCTTCTATTATCTGTATATATGTTATACATACCCCTGTATACAAGGGAGTTCCAGACAAAGCTTAGTGTCTCAGCAATAGCTTTTAAAGTTTGAGGGGCTTTTAATAATACTTTGCATAGCTTATAATGGTATTTAAGTGTCTTAATTTACAATTATGAGCATATTTTTAATACAGGAATGCATGTTTCACATTATATAATGAAAACATTTTTACTATAGTAGTGACCAAAATTATTTGTTTAAATTTATGTCATCTACTGGAAGAGTATTAGCTAAGTGGAAATCACTTATTAAGTAACATGACACTGCATGTTTCTCTAACTCATGGTTGTCACAAAGTACTCATTGCTGTGCTGAAGAATCCTAAATCTTACCTTCAGCAAAAAAATATGAGACTTATGCTGGACTTTATTTTAAAAGAGATCTTTGATAACTCAAAGTAATTTGTTTCCTCAAAATTTCAAAGTAAGCATTTTACAAAGCAAAAACTAAATTTAGATTTCCTAAGCCCAAGAGTCTTGACTTAGCCCCACAATTTGTTATATTCAAATCATTAACTTCCCATGAATTATTTCTTTTGGGGTTGTAGCAGTATAATACTTTTAAATTGGATGTTTAGGCTCTTACCAAGTATCCCAGAGGTGTTGCTAATGCATCTGACACTTGCCCTTATTGCTATCAGTTCAACACTGATGCTTTGTGACTTTAAAGACTTCACTGTACCTTGCACCAGTGCCAACTTAGTGTGCTTGTACAACACTCCATCACATTTATCTACATCTGTATATGTTATAGCTTATCTGCAGCTCTGCTATACCATATGTGGCTTACACACAACATATAATCATTGTGTCAGTTTAATTCTATTTTCTACAGCAGTCTAAATTTAAGCAATTTAAGTATAGAGTTTTAAATATCTAAAAAAAAAAAGGAAGAAATTTGAAATTAGAAAAGAAACACCACCTTGCATGTATTTTACATGTTTTATATCTGACTTTCAAGTCATTTATTCCATGCTGCATAAATACCCATTCCTTCCTCATAAATACCATTTCTATTCTGTGGTGTTATAAAGATATTGAAATAAACATAGTTGTAATATAGTAAGAATATATGTAGTAGATTATAATATAATAGAATATATCTATAGTAAGAATATATATAGTAAGAAACTGGATTAATGATTGAGTGAATCAAACACAGATTTAGGGCAGCAAGTCACTTAAGGAAAAAATTTGTATGTGGTAGGACCAACGACCATAACTGAGTCACATGTAGAGTAAAAAAGGCCACTTTCTTGCCGTTTTTGAAACTAATTTGCATAATTTGAAAGCATGATAGTAAGTCCTTTTACTCAGTTTGCTGTGATTCAGGGAAGAAGGCTCTTTCTCCTCCCTCCTTCTCCACCCCTCCC
Organism: Pomatostomus ruficeps; assembly: GCA_013400735.1. Classification (NCBI taxonomy): domain Eukaryota; kingdom Metazoa; phylum Chordata; class Aves; order Passeriformes; family Timaliidae; genus Pomatostomus; species Pomatostomus ruficeps. The sequence continues at coordinate 73,756 of VYZT01015269.1, read as the reverse complement.
AGCAGCAGCTGTGGAAGATCATTGCTATATCAGTCACAGACTTTGTTGTAATCTTTGAAGTATAACTATCATAACTTTTATCATGAATTAAACTGAAGATTATTTATTCCCATATATTGCCACATTAAATGGCAGGGATTGGAAGTGTCAAAGGAGGATTTTAACAATCAATCAAGGTGATCACTTGCACAGTTCTAAACTTGCCCAAATTAAAAGCAAATTACGAATACACCTTATATTGTAGTCTATAGCTTTAATTAAGCACACAGCTCAGTCTGGAAGTTTGCAATTGCTCAAAGTCTCTGAGCACTCTCTTATTTCTGGAGAAATCCACCTAGAAGTTTTGCTTACTAACATAATAGCTGACATGGCTTCTTCCATGGACTATGGCCAGTACAGGCTATCCCTGTGAAACTGCTCTCAGTTTCTCTTCACCTTCCACTGGAGGCTGGAAATTTCATCCTGTCAACATTTTCAAATGTAAGAGACCAAAAGATATCTAGGACATGCTTCACTGAACATATGGGTCATCTAACTTTACCATTGAGGATTTCAAAGTAGAATGGGTAAGGACTTTATACACACAGCGCTTCAAGGAGAACTGAAATCAGTCTGTGGGTTTACAGAAAAAGAGAGGCCACTGGCAAGAACCACATTTAGATTTCCAGCTCCTTTGATTTCAGTGGGATTTAGGATTGAAAAAAGCTTTGTATATCTGAGTCAAAATTCTCCCGAGCCCATCTAATGGGGAATATAGAGCTTTTCAATTACATTGAATCAGACAAAGTTTCCTTTGTCCTTTCAAAAAGTGTCACTGTATTTTCCCTGAAATGTAGATGTACACAGCATGATGGTTGGTTTTATCTCTTTCTCTGATGCAGTGGACTTTACCACACACAAGAGAATGTTTTTGACACAAGAAAGAACCAAACTTTAAGCAGTACAAATTGAATCAACAGGGCACATTAATTACACAGTTAGAAGTTACTGCTTCATTTACAATTCATGATCATGAATGTATTTTACAACACTTGTAATCTGAACTAGAACTGCATGATACTGATCTGTATTCACCAAACACTTTTAAACAAACATATATACATAGAGAGCAGTATCTATAACTTTATAGACATTATGGCTTTGTAGCCTAGGACAGAAACCTGGGGTTATTTACAACTCTTCCAACAACCTTTTTATTCTGCTCTTTCAACACTTTTATCTCTTCACAGCACAATCTAGCTTTAAGTTGTGCTTACTAAACCTAGAACTGGAAATTTAAATATGTAGCAAACTCTTGGGATGACAATATGGTACCTAGAATTGGTTTTCATAAGCTACATATACTTCACACTGTAATACTAAGTCTTATTGTCTGAACTGCTATTTCATATCTAGTTGTAAACAAAAATAGAGTGGCAAAAAACCTGACAACTCCCTTAGTGTCAGCTTCAGAGCCTGTCGCATTATGTACAGTTTTAGGAACCATGATGACCTGATAGATAATAATCTCATACTGGAATTGTAAGGGTCCCTTATTTATCCTCCATAGTTGTTTTGCTTTTAACAGGTGAGAGCATGGCAAATTCTGCAACTCTGTGTGAAGCTCGTGACTGTAGAAGCATAAGGTTTCAGCTGTCATGGTGCTATGTCTTAGATAATTCAGGGATGTTTTAATTATTACTGAGTAGTTTCTATACAGCATCAAGGCCTTCTCTCTTTCTCACGTTGTCCCACCAAGCAGGCTGGGGATGCACAAGGAGTTGGGAGGGAACACAGTCTGGACAGCTGACCCCAGCTGACCCAGGGGATATCCCACATCATGCGGTGTCATGCTCAACATATAATGCAGGGGGGAGGAAGAGAAAGAGGGGACTTCGAAGTTACAGTGTTTGTCCTCACAACTAACCATCAAAGCCTGCTAATGGGAATTAGCTAATGAATTCCTGATTTTGCTTTCATGGTACCTGCAGCTTTTGCTTTATCTCAACCCATGAGAACATTAAAGCCCACTTCCACCCTTCTGATTTTCTCCCCCGTGTTCCTGTGAGGAAGTGAACAAGCAGCTGGGTGGGGCTGAGATACCCACTGGGGTTAAAACAAAAGAGAGTACCTTGAAAACCTTGTTTTAAACAAAAGGAAATAAAAGTAAATTTTAATCTGAGAGAAGAAAAATTATATATACCCAAAAACATGAGTTTAAAAATCCAGAATACTTCCACATGCTTAACTGGTTTTCACGCTTTTATTCTTCCAGCTTCATGAAAATTATCTCCATGAAACTTGGTATTTGCTATGAACCATAGAATACAGCCTTTGAACTAACTTTATTATTAAATTTCCAGAAATCCTATTTATTCAAATGATTTTACAAGCATAAATGCCTTCAAGTATTTGATTTTACCCTTACTATGCACATGGGCATTTGAGAACTCAGCTTTTAAAACTTCACATGGAAAGGCATCGACACAGCCAACATTGTTTTCTCCCATCCCAAGAGAGATGTAATGGCATTTTTGCCTCTAAGTAGGTCTCATGAGCAACAACGTAATCAAAGTATTTGATTTAAACAGCAAACACTGTATCTCTGATTAATAAGCACAGAATTGCACTGACAAGGTCAAAACAAAATAATACGTACATAATTTTTTGAAACTATTACTGGTAGATACTGCAGCCTGAAATTTCGTGAGATGCCATATAAGAAGTTTCAGTTTCTTTGCTCGAGTGGACCTGATCCAAGTCAGCAGGGGAGAAATTCTTCTCACCTAACCGCAGGCATCCTGCCTCTAGATGTTGAATATAACTGAGTTAGTCTCCTGAGACGGCATTCTGCTCACCAGAAAGATACAGGCACCACAGCCTCTGATTCACCTATTTTGGATGTCTTTGACAAATGAGATTAAATCCTCAATTTTTTTTCATAGAACATAAAACAAGATTTGTAGTACATAAAGGGAATATAGACAGCTAGCAAAGATACATGTTTAAGCAGCAGAGAACTTTTACTCACATAATTCCTAAATATTTACACCGCATACTGTTTTAGCTTTGGTACAATTAAACTCCCTTTCAGTTAACTTTTAAACATGACCATAATAGATATAATTATATGACATAAATATCATATGGCAAAGCAGTTCTCTAAAGAATGGGCATAAGGAAAATGGAAACATTTTAGGAGATGCAGCTATAGCACGTCCTTGTTGGCAAGGTACTCTGGGGCAGCAGGAGACATGAATGTCAGGGTTATGAATAGTAGGGGACAAAACTGTTAAAAGGAAAGTGGTAAAACCAAGAAAAGAGATGACTATGTCTTTACAGACCTCACCCCATAGAAAGGGACAAGGCTTTCTTATTTCCTAGTTAATTTCTGTTAGGATTGATATTTAGGAAATGGAATAACAATTCATCATTAATTTTATAACTAGGTAGAGGACAAGTAAACAGTTTAGTTTAAGTCCAGAAATGTTCTCACATTTCCTTTCATTACAGTGTGAAAATTACTGACAAAATAGTGATAAAATATATGTGCACAAACTAGTTAAGGTGAAGACCTGTGTTAGGCACGCTTTTCTCACGCACGGTGAAATTTGCTTCCTTTCTAAGAAAGATTCACTTAATTCATTAGTATAAATGCACAGGATAGTGCCAGACATGTTCTGTGGCACTGCAAAGCTGTTCCAGAGAGTCTAGAAATGCAAGGTTCAAGAGAGCCATTAAGCTATGTCCTCTACACAAAAGAGAGGGTGGCCTTATGAATATTAAATTGAAAATCTTTTCTTTTTAATGTCAACTTAATGACTTAAATGTTTCATTTTATTGCAAGAAACACAACTCTGTAATTCTATGACATGCTATGAAACAAAACCCAATCATTTTTGGTGAGAAATGGGGACTTGAAGAGGGTTAAATATGAAAAATGACCTGACATCAACAAGTGCTTTTATTCATTTAAAACTAATGTTAAGCTTCACTTAATCATCATATTAAAAGAGTTCATTTCATAGTAGGACACTTTTACTTTTTGTGAATGTAATGAAGTGTTCTTATCTTTGAAGTACATCAAAGTTTTCTGATTGAAAATAGAAGGTTTTTCAGCACTCTCCTCTACTATGGAGACACAGAAATTTAAGGCAGAATATAACATTATCCTGTGTGGATGTTCAGGCTGAATTGATGGATTGAAAATTGGTGAAGATGGAACAAACTTTCATGTTCAAAATCTTGTATCAATAAGCAAAAAATGTTTGATGTATCATCTGGCTACACTATGAGCTAAAGAATGGTTTCAATTTAAGTGGCTCCCCTGAATGTCCAGTCAGTTTGCACTTAAGATACATGAAGGAATTTTCTCAGAACTGATGAATGTGAAATATTCATAGTAGCCTTTGCCCTCATTTGGATTGCTTTCTGCTTCTTTGCCCAGTGATATCTGCAATCATAAAATGAACCGTTATTTCTCTCCTTGGATCTAGTTCCTGAAAGCAGGGTTCCAGCTCTCTACCAGCATAAATTTCATTAAATTGTCACCTTTTGGGCAGGCTGACCCTGATGACACCAATGGCTCTTTTGATCAGCCTGTCCTGGGATCTTCAGCCCAGTCCATGGGCCCAGACACCTCCCCAGCCTGACCCACTCCATCGCTGCCTCTTCTGGAGAAAGGCTGGGAGATAGCACCATGCAGTTGTTCCTGTTGGGACAGCCCCAGAACTGAGGCATCCCTCCTTACACCCACCTGCTCCTTTGCCTTCATCCTGGGCTGCTCTGGCTGGGGAGGTACACACTTCTTCACTGCCAAGAGGGATCCTTGTGCTCCCTGTGGAAAGGCATTACACAGAGCCTGAGGATAATATTAAGATCCTCGTGCTTCCCTGTAGAAAGGGGTTATCCAGAGACTAAGGATAACATTAGGATCCTCTCGGGGCCAGTTTCCTCACCACAGTTCTCCAGTGCCAGTGCTGCCTTGCACGAGCAGAGGCCTGACTGTGTCACCACCCTAGCCATGCCTGCTGCCCAGAGACCTCCTGAATGGGGACTCCTCCACCTGACAGTTGCAGCCCAGGAATGTAATTACACAATGGCCACACCAAATGAGATGATCCCTGGTTGTACCTTGTCCTCACCCAATCACCATAGCCCTGAGATCCTTCAGCATCCCTGACCTGCTCAGGCCCCACAGCCATGCCTGTGTCCTTGCCCCTGCCCCAGCAAAACAAGTGGACCTATAGGAGCACAACAACATGGCTGATGGATTTAGGAGAGGGGAAGGAACCCTGCTGCTCACTACCTGCATGACTGCCCATTGCCCTGATCCCAGGAGATAAGGTTTCCTTCAGCACGTCTTTGTGCTTGACACATCCTAAATTAGTGCTCTTGAGAAGTACTTCAACAATACTCTAGCACTGAGGCTGATCTGTCCCTTTACCTCTCCTGTTGGACTCCATATATTTTATCAAAAATAAGTATAGGGATCCTAGCCTGGGAGAAGATTACAGATGTGTCACTGAGGAACCAGTATCCCTTGCCTCTTCCTCCAGAGCTCTGTGAACGTCTTCAGGGGATTGGCCAAATTAACCAAGCTGAACCTGTGGAGGCATTACAATTTGCTTCAAATCTGGCAGGGGAATGAGCAAAAACCTGCTTTCTGTTCCAGACATGGACACTATAGGTGTCCTGGTGTGCTACTTGGTCTCCTCAAAGCTCCATCCACTTTCCAGCACTTATTGATTTCACCACAGAGCTGACAGCCTTGCAGGGAAATACAATGACCTAGTGCCTGTGCACCTGTTTTCTAAGAAAGCTCATCCCCCTCAGGAAGCACTCATGGCTCCACAGACTGCTTACCTTGTCCTGCTCCATGATTCCTTCTGCTAGGGCCTCACAGACAGCACCGCCTTGTTCACAGGCAGAAACTGGAAGGTGCTCATGGGCAGTAACACCCAAACCCAGCACCTGTGAGCTGTGAGGACACACCTTGCTGACAGCAGGGTTTGTTGGCAGGGCCTTGAGGGCAGCACCAGGGTTAACTGGCCCTGCCAAGTCTGCCAGGGCTCCCCTACCCTGCGCATAGCCCCAGACCTCAACTCATCTCAGGCAGGTTTGTTCTGTTTTAACAGTTCTAATTAGCTGATATTGTCAGTAGACAAAAAAACCACATAGGATGAGCAGAAATACCTGGACTTTTAATGTTAATTTCCAAGCTTTTATTAAATGTATATTTTCTTTTAAGCTCCTTTTATGCTAGAAAATACTATTCACTCCTATAATACTATGCCACAAACAATAATAAAGCCTTTGTAAAATTGTGTTACTTGCAATATGCTCAGTACTAGGTAATAGCTAATAAAAAAAAAAATAGTTCTCAATATGCCATAACAGAAAATACTGGCAGTAAAAGAGAAACCACAGACAATGCCACTCTTATATTGAATTTCCCCCTTCAACACAAATTTTAAGATGTTTTTGCAAGATTGAATATCTTTATGTCCTCCATCTATAGCACTTCTAATTGTTTGCAGTTGAGGCTGTCTTAAAGGGGTTACTATTAAAGTGCCCACTTCATCACTACTAAACTCAGCACACAAGCTGCTCTCAACTTTATGAGATCTTTTTATTTCCTGCAATATTTGGGGTGGAGGAAGGAGAGAGAGGAAGCTAGAGGCATGTTCAAAAGAAGTCTTTGGTAGTTGCCGAAGAAATGTGTAATGATCTAGACTGTGCCTTCTCAATATTTTCGTTCTGGGACAGTTCAGAGCATCATTGCTTCCCTGCAGAGAAAGCTACAGGGAGAGATTGTAGAAATTGCCTGCAGGCACTTTCAGGAGTCATGGTCTCTTGTACAGGATATAACTGTCTTATTTTGCTGAACAAGAAGTGGAGTGAATCCTGTACTTGTCCGTTCGGGTGGATTCAGTTCTCAATAGTGCCTCCACTACAGGGTATTTCCTTATTATAGTTCCCGAAGATAACGTAATGTTGTGTAAGTCACAACACCAGAACAAGTGAAATAGGATTACAAAAATTGAAAAGGGGTCTAATACAGTTCAGGCAAGTGCAAAGCTTGAAACTCACTTTCTGCTCTGCAGAAACATTGTACTAACTTAGGGAAGGGAAAGAATAAGTAGGAGGAAAACTGGCTTAGTGGTTTCAGCAGATTGTACCAAATTCTCATCAAATTTCGATGATTTCACCTAATTCAAAGGCACCTCTGCTGTGTATTGTTGTAGGTTAAGCATATGCTTTCCTAACAGGGCTGAGCAACCCAGTAGGCAGATCTGCTGGAGTAAACAGGACCATAGAGGAAGGTGCATGCTACCTGAGCCACATATTTTTTTGTGAGATGAAGAGGCAGTATTTACAAAAAGACCACTCTTCAGTCTTCCTGTTGCCTGACACAGTTGTTTTACCAGCTGGGCAGCCCTTTTAAGGAAACTGCTATTTGGTACTCAGGCTTACTTCTCAGGTTACCATAAATCACACTAACTTCCTTCCTTTTAAATTAGTTGTTTTGTGGACTACTATGATATTATTACAGACTGAAAGGCTTTGTATTGTGGCAAAGCTTCCTATAAAAATTATCTCATCTTCTAAACAACAAATTTATTGCAATAAGTTTCATTGCCTGCCCTAAAAGGAAAAAAAAACAGTAACAAGCTGTATGCCAGCACTCACAGCAACTACGAGCTGAGGTACAGCATATGCAGGTTTCTTTAAGATTCAAAAGCAGGGAAATATTCTACTTTATTTTTTACACAGGAACTTATCGTTAAATGAACCACCTCCAAGCTCTCCAAAACCAAAGAATCCAGATTTGCACTCTCAGCATCTGTTTTGCAGGTGTAGTGTTTTGCTGCCATGACAGCAAACATGTCCATCCTGATTTCACTCTTGAGAGCATGGAGGATGAAAAAGCATTAAGTTACTATGGCTATAGGATAACAAGTGTCACAGAGAGGGTGAAAAATTTATCCATTGTTTATAATTATAGATCTATTCTCAAGAAGAATGTACATTTATTTCATAAATTGTTCACAAGCAGTTGTAGTTAGTGCCTTAAGAGTATATCATATTCCAAGCAATCTGAGGAAAAAATTAGATCTTCTCAATAGTTTGTTTTGATATATTTTTACTAACCAAAGTGAATTGGGGGATTTTGATAGGAACAAATGAAAGACTGGCAAAGTTCCTCTTCACTTTTTATAGAAAAACAGAAATTGAGCTGGAAAACATTAATACAAATTGGAAACAATAGTTTAAGGTGTTCCATTTGTAGATTAACATATATGTGCTTCACTGTTCATGTCAGCTGCTAATTCTGTAAATGGAAGTCAAAGTACAGGAGGGAATGAAAAATGGAGGTGAGAAAGAAATTTGCTTTTATTTGAAAGAAATTGTTTTTCTTTGACTTGACAGATGGTGTATATTGAAAGATTTTTTTTAAGATCTTTATGATTATTTGATATGTTTTCTTTCTGAAAGTCTAACTTCTGATAGTTAAAGTACTGGATATATAGGTAGTATTGTGGGAAGGATTTTCTCTGTGGTGTGGAATTTTATTTATCCAATCAACTTTTCGAATGCTACTTTTTGCAGAAGATGTAGAAACCCCAAAGGGGGTGTTGGCTCAGTTGTAACCTAGGGGAAAAGTACGGCCTATTGGATGATCACCTGAGGTTTTCAACATCTTGATGCCACATCAGGAATTCCTAAGAATTCCTAAGAAGTCTAAGCCAGCTGAGCACTGTATTGGCCTAGATAGACACTACATAGCTTGAGAAACCCACTGGGAGACAGACAATTAAATGTAATTAGAATTGTGTATTACTTATAGATAATATATTAGGACTTACACATTGAAGAAGTAAAATATTTCCCAAATGTAGCACAGCTACTTAGTAACAAGACTGCCTGAAACTTCAGTCACTGAGAAGCAAGGCAGTGCTGCTCTTTGACAGGTAAACAGAGATTTAAGGAGATAACTCACAACTTTTTTTCGGTTGTGCACTGTTGGTTGATCCTTTCTCACTGCTGTGTTTCTTGTATACTTGGCAAAACAGAGATTCCTAGCTGAGATTTTATGTTGTGCAGTGTCACAGAGTGACAACTTAGTTGACTTGTCCTTAAAAATAGTTCCTCTTCAGTGCTTGCTCTTGAAGAATATAATTGTGATTCTCTGAAAAGAAAGTCGGGATTTCAGTAGAAAATTTGGCAGCTACTAACAGTCCATGGAAATCCAGGAGCATCTGTAGTGGCAGATTCTATTGTTTTTCCCCCCTTGTGGCATCCAATCTCTGCTGGCATCTACCCCAGATCTCTCTTTAGATTAGTCCAGTCCCTACCCAGCCACTCTCTCACTCCCCTGCAGTGCTACGGTGGACAGAATATGAAGGGCTAAAAGACCCATCATGGGTCAAAGGCAATTTAACAGGAAAATCTACAATACTTTACCAGGTGAGCTACTATAAAAAACATTAACTCCATCGTAAGCAGACTCCATACAGTTAGTTTCAATGTTTAGGAAAGCTACTTTGAGCTTTAGGGGTAAAGTCAGGCCTGGGTAGATTCCCCAAGACTATGGAAATTGGAAGAGTTTTCTTAGAAGCACAGAACAATATAGGTGGGAAGGGAGATGGGAAGGTCACCTGGCCCGAGGTGCTGTGCCAGCCAGGGCTTCTCAGTTCTGTTTGCTCCCCAGAACCTGCTCCTAATCAGATCCTCTTTAGCCATGAACTAGTAAATGTAAAGGATAAAAAATGTCCATGTGGTTCCCAGAAGAGATACTTGAGGCCAGTATTGTGCAGATACAAAACAATTGTTTTGTTTAGTTTTGTCTTCCCAGCGTAACAGTAAAATTATAAATTAGCCAGGAACCTCACAGTCAAAACTAGAATTTTCTTTCTAGATTTCACACTTGTGCATACATGGAGCCATAAATAATTTCAAAATATGACTGCTTGTCATTAAGTAATGCTGAGAAAGACTTGTGATGAAATGTCTTCTATCCAAAATATGGTTTGTGACTGCTTTGCTAATCCCTGGACTGTTCAAAAGAATTTATTTTGAGGGAAATGACTGATCATCCCAAACCAAGTTTGTTACATAGCATAAGTTTAATGTAGGGTGGAAGAAAGTTGAAAATTATTACAAATTGCTTCAAACAAATTCAAAAAATATGTGAACAGAAGAAAAAAAATATCAGAATAACTCTGGTCTTGTTTGGTCTTAGGGAAATTAGAGTTTACAGAAAGATGAATGTGAAAAGCACTTGACCTTGTATTTCTAATGTATCATGGATGAGAATCTTCTGTTGCACAGGTAGAATGTGTGACACTGTTTATTAGTAAAGCTAAGCATTTTTAACATAGTGAAAAATTAATAATATTGTCAGTGATACCTTATGTAAAACAGTATTTCAAATACTGTCCATTTGATTTTAATGTGTTTCTCCCCAAAAGTCCTGTTCCAAAATGAACCTACAGCAACCTCAAAAAAAAAAAAAATAATGTGTTTAAACAAATTATGATAAAGTTTTTCTGCTAAGAAGAAATTGATTTGAATGGTAGGTTGCTTGTTACTATCTTTACATCACATTGAGAAAATAATAAATGACAAAAAACCATTCTCAAACAGAGATGTGATTTGTCCAACAGCGATGAAAACAGTGGCAGCTTCTTTTCAGGAACATCTCTAGATAGTATTATAGTTTTCTGAGAAGATAAAAAATTATGAAAATTATTTGTCATATCACAGGTAGAAGAGTTTGTATGCCAGTGTAAGGAATCTCAATCCCAGAAACTGCTGGTTCTTTCAGCATCTATGCAATCATGCTACTAAAATAAAGAAAATAATATTGTATCTCAGAACTTCTTGAGAAAGTTTTCTCAAAATTCCCTTCTCCTTTCTGCTTTAAACAATCTGAATCCCTCTTCTCCTGATAAGTTACAGCTAATCCAAATTGTCCTGGGATTGGTCTGAGAATTAAATGAGGCAGAAGTACTCAGAATTTTCATTTTTATTTCTGATGGCCTAGTTTTCTTTCACAAATCCACTTTCTGTTTAGTACCACATAATTTTCATTTTCATGTTGTTGGAAAACTTCACAAACTAAAATATACCATATGTCAGTTTGTTTCTTAATTGAAGCTGGTAGAGAAAACTCTTAATTGTACTTTTCTACATCTTTAAGTTCAACCTGAGTTCTCCTAAGGTCATACTTCTTTGATCAGCTACAAATCATGAAAAAAGTGGCTACTGAATGACTAAAAACCATCTTTCTTTACCATCATATATTTTGAAGTCTCCAATAAGTTTCTTATCCAATGAACCAATGGGTTACAGCATTTCTAGATTGATAAAAATACCTGCAAAATACCTACCAGAAGAAAAAAATCTACAGAATGAAGTTTTATTTTAATTCATGCATGAATTAATTAAATCATAAATCATTCCTACTGCTGCTCAACATGAAACACGCATAGGATCATATCTGGTCCAAATCATAATTCCCTAGGATTTCATTACTAACAAAATGACCATAAAGTCATTTTCATTTTCATTTCAGGTTATATTGAGAGGAATATAAGTATATTTGGGGTATTTAGGTTTGCCTGGTTTAAACAGCTGTTGGTTACTGATAACTTTATTTCATAGCAGGAATTCAGAAATTACTTTAAGCTGGAAAGGTCCTGGACCATCTAATGCCTCCTGTAGTTGGAACATTTAAATATGAGGGTACAGTGTACCATTTCTAGATCAACAGTGCTGCCCAAAGTGTTTGTTGCTTCACCCATTCAGAAAGAGTTTAGTGAAGTGCTTTAGGGTTAGTGAAGCCCCTGAGTTAAAAATGGTAAACTGGACATTACTTTTATGGGAGAATGGTTTATCCATATAACCTTCCAATGCTCAGGAGCATGTGTCTCTATAGTTCTGGTGGAGTAATAAGTTTTTATCTACCTACAAAGAGAGTTTTTTTGTATGTTTAATAATAGTAGAAACCTAGAGAGAACTTGAGAATTTCTAAATTTCAGTCATGGTTCAAGTCATATTGCTTACTTAGGTTTTGTTTGCTAAAGGTTGGGAGATTTGTTTCAAAATGTAAACTAAAACAAAGGCTGTAAAATTTTGTTCTTTCATATGTAGAGTACAGGAGACATTTGCAGTGGAGCCTGAATGTGTTTTGATGGGCTCCTATAGCAGCTTCAGTACTTTTAAACCACCACATTTAATATTCATTACACAAATCAAAGTTCAGACTAAGACTTGAGATAATATGATTTAGTTTCTAGAAGTTTACTAACTGTGTAAGGATTTACTTTTCTCCATGGCAAATAGCACAGTGGATTCCAAGACTCTTTTTCCCCCTGGTTTTTGACATTCTCACATTTCAAGAAAACAAAAGCTGCTTTCGATCTTGGCAAAATATTAATTTATCTTCCAAAAAAAGTAGGCACATATTAATCTATGGGACAAGAGAAAGGCAGTGGCATTCCCCTCAAAGTCACCATACAACACTTATCTGTCCAGAAGGAATAAAATAAAATAATAAAAAGCATTTATTAACATTGAAAAAAGTTCTTTTTGAGGTGATAGGGAAATCTTGTTGCAGATGCAAGCTGGTGCTAATTTATCCATTTGTAAATGTGTAGTTTGAAGTAATACAGAAATAAAACTAAATGTTACAGACCCATTACCTTTACAACAATAGACATGGGTGTAGAAAAGATAGAAAAGAGCTGCAGCTGGAGATAATAAAATACTCGACCCACATGTGGTTAAAACTTCTTTGTGCTTTCAAAGGAGTCAGCAATAAAGGCTCCCCACTGGGATCCCTGATGCAATACACACAACTGATACTTCCAAGAGAAAGGAGCACTACATACTGAGTACAGATCCTAAGAGTCTGTGCCTGTGTTGACATATAGTTGTCTAGACTAAGCCTGCTTCATCACTTACTGGAGAACGTTTAAATTCTGAATTCAACTGTGAAATTAAAATTATCTTGTCTATGACACAGTATTTCACATCTCTTTCACTCTCTTTACCCTTTTTGCATGTTCTTCCAGTTTCTTTTGAAACCTTAATAATTCTGTGGTAGAAGACATTAGATTAAGTTATACATTAGTTCTGGCTGAATGTACTTAAAATCCTCTAATGGAACTACTTCATTTGTAATAGTTTTAAATAAAAATGATAATTCAGTTTCCACCCAAATGACATATTTAACACACCATCTCTGCTTTACCATTTCACAACTTTACCAAGCACTGTTCATGCACAGTTACTATGCTTGTCCTCCTTAGATAACCATGGCATTGACACTGCAAAGGAGGGAAGCATAAGCAGTGGATATATATATAAGGATGACTTTTCTTCTATTTAAAGTATAAAGAGGAAAGACAAGGAATTGGGGAAAAAAAGCCTATGGACTAGAAATAACAGAAGGAAGCAGAAGAAAAGAAGGGAAAAAGTGACAAAGAGAAAAAAAGAAAAACAATCCTTCTGTCTTCTCATCACACATGAGGCATAATAAGTTACAGATGAGAGGAGTGGAAGTAATTGTTTTAAGAAAACATTTAAAATCACTGTGGAGAAATAAAACCTGCAAAAAATTTTAGCTTTCTCTATTAGGATATCTCAGACTTATGACCCTGTGACAAGCTGAAGTTGGCTTGATCTGGTTATAAATGGAACAAAGGTCCAGTGGGGCCTTTTTGTATTCAAAGAGGATATAATAAATTTTGCTTTATATTATTTTGCACTGCTATGCTGGCTATGCATTTCAAAATTAGATTTGCTGAAAGAAAACATGATAATCATTTCAAGAATACAATCTAAAGTGAAAAGACAATAGCTAAATTGAGTTTTATATTGTTTACTTGAAACGTCTTTGAGTCTCTTAAGTGTCATCTTGTACATAGCATGGAAAATTTTCTTATTATTTTCTGCATCATATGGTTGCCTCTATTATTTTATGTTGACTCTACAGAGATGTAGGCAAACTTCTGCTCTGACTTAATGGCACCAAATCATGGATAGAGATCTAGCAGATGCCAAAGGTAGGTAAGAAATATCAAGTTGGTCAAAATAATGCAGGCCAGTGCCTCTTTCAGTACAGAAGGGAAGAGCTGAGGCTGGAAGAGACCCCAGAATATCTTTAGTCTGACCCCTTGCCAAAAGCAGGGGCAGTTCTGGGGTCAGACCAGGCTGCTCAGAGCTTAGTCTGTTGGAGCCTTTCTGCTCAACCCCAATGGATCTTCAGCTTTTCTGACACCACTTCTATATGCCTGGGAAATATTTATAGATTCCTTCTGCGTAGTCTGTTCCTGCTTCCAGCCCACACGCTGCCATTCTGCATCAAGGCTCCATCTAACCCAGCCAAGCCAGTCTCCTGATACACGTTGAGAAGAGATGATTAAGATTAATTTCCTTATAGTATTTATAAGGAATAGGTTTTTGACAGAAGAGAAAAGGAAAAAAAAATACAAGAAAACACATACATACACAAAGCCAAAACAAAAAAAATCAGCAAAAAACAACCCAGGAAAATAAACATCCTTACTGATTGAAATTATCTTGTTTCCTATTTAACACCAATGCAAACTACTTTTTGGGTCACAGAATTCCTTGCTTTCATGGGATTCAACTCTCATAAAATCCTTCCTTCATATCATCCTTCTGCATGGTTTAATTTTAGCTCTTCAGTGAGATCCTTGGTCATCTCAGTAAAACATTACCTAAGTCCACATTGCTATAAATAAAATTAGGCTGAAGTTGCCCTAAATTAATATATCTGAAGCACAAATGAGGATGCTCTGTCAATAAAGAGCACAAAGTAGGACAGATAACTAGGGCAAGCTATAAATATCACATTTTACTTCCCAAGCACAAAGATAGCCCATCCTTGCAGTAGGACAATGCTGTCCTTAAAGGCGTTCCATCTTTCCCAAGCTCTTTAGCCTTTGAGAGATGATGTCTATCTGAATGTCACCTATCATTTTTGTGAATAAGCCAAAATCTGTTTTCCTGAAATGCAGTCTGTTACTCTCCTTCCTCACATACCTCAGGATCATCAGATTTGTTTAACATCACTGCAGCCAAGGCTATTGGACTCAATACTCCAGATGTGGCCTCACTAGGGCTGAGTAGAGGGGCAGGATCACCTTAAATTTATTAAAAGTAATTATTTGAACTAATTTATTAAAATTAATTTGCTGCATTATTTAGCCAGTATAAGCTATCCGCTACACAGCTTCAAATGGGTTATTTACCAACCCTCACTGTAAAGAAAGTTATTAAATATTCTGCAGTTCAGAGAAAGAGTAAAAATGGGAAATCTCGTCTTTTAGACAGATGGTTTTGTCATGCTGCTCAAAAATCATCAAACTAAACAGAAATTAGATCTTAGATTTTAATTATAGATAATGTAGATGACCATTGCAGGCTATCTAGTCAGATCTAGTCAGATAAAAGAAGGAGTAAGATTCCTACAGGGCCTTTTTTGTCCAGGCTGAACAATCCCAAAGGCTTTCAATCTCTCCTCATATGACAAAACAAAAACTAGAAACTACAAACTAAGGTACACTATGCATTTAACTGCCTTACTGCATATTGTGGCATGGATGGTTGGACTTGTTGCCATTCTGGAGTTATAACTCAACTTTGATCCTGGAAGCACCTGTTGAGAAGTTGAATATTTTTTAAGTTAGATATCTTGATTCTGTCTTCTATAGATTCACCTTTCACCAACCATATGAAGTTAAACAAGGGAAAGTGCTGATTCTGCACCTGGGATGAGGCAACTCTGGATGTACATAGAGACTGGGGAATGAGAGGCTGGAAAGCAGTGCCACAGAGAGGGACCCAGGGGTCCTGGTCAATGGCAAGGTGACCATGAGTCAGCAGTGCCCTGGCAGCCAGGAGGGCCACCCGTGTCCTGGGGGGCATCAGGCCCAGCATCGCCAGCTGCACAAGGGAGGGGATTGTCCCACTCTGCTCTGCACTGGGGCAGCCTCACCTCGAGTGTTGGGGCAGTTTTGGGTGCCACAATATGCAAAAGACATTCAGCTATTGGAAAGTGTCCAAAGGAGGCCATGAGGATGGTGAAGTGCCTTGAGGAGAAGGCGTATGAGGAGTGGCTGAGATCACTTGGACTGTTCAGCCTGGAGAAGACTGAAGGGAGACCTCATCGCAGTTACAGCTTCCTCGTGAGGGGAAGCAGAGGGGCAGGCACTGATTTCTTCTCTCTGGTGACCAGTGACAGGAGCTGAGGGAATGGCCTGAAGCCGTGTCTGGGCAAGTTTGGGCTGAATGTTAGGAAAAGGTTCTTCACTCAGAGGGTGGTTGGGCACTGGAACAGGCTCCCCAGGGAAGTGCTCACAGCACCAAGCCCTGACAGAGCTCAAGAAGCATTTTAACAATGCTCTCAGGCATGTGATGGGATTCTTGGGTTAGGCCCTGTGCGGGACCAAGAATTGGACTTTGATGATCCCTGTGGCTTCCTTCCAACTCTGTGATTCTGTGATTCCTTGACTTATGGTAGAAATTAATTTCATGTTACAGTGAATATAGAATATCCAACACTTTTAGCTGTAATTTCTGAAGTGTAAGGTATTGTAATATACTGCCTTTAACTTCAACTAATGAAAATTAGTACTTAAATCATAATTCATATTTATTTTGTCCTACATATAAACTTTTTATATTTTCTTTTGCATACCTTTTACTGTATTAAACTAAAATTATTTCACACTGTTTTACAAAACATTATTCTTGACTATATCTACAAAGATGTTGACATGACCAAGGATTGCTTTTGCCTCTGGAACACTCTGACCTGTTTGTACCTAAAATATTTGTGAAAGATATTCATATCTGACACTTTTGGGGGTCTCGGTGATAAATAAATATATCTATATTTAACCCAGTAGTTAATTTTAAAAACCTCAATTGTCTAAGTTTTCTTGGTTGGTACGGTATTTTCCTAACACTATTTTGTTTCCAGCCTACTTGCTCTTGTGGTGAGATATTAATCTGACCACCCAGAGGCACACAGCTTCTGTATAAGAAGAATGATTGTCCAGAAAGAATAACTAGCAAAGTTTCCTGAGACATATTGCTTGTTCTTGCAGACAGAGAGAAAAGTTTTTCAACAAAATGGATAAAGATTACTACCAAGAGAAAACTAAAAAGAGAAAGCTAAACCCTTTAGTAATTATTTATTTTAGAGGGGGGAAAAAAAAAGAAAAAGGAAAAAGAAAGATATGAATTGTCCAGCTGAAAAGAAGCTACTGCTATATAGGGAAATAATGTACTTATTCTGCTTCTTTTTCTTCTATTTTTAATTGTTTCTGCTTGCACTATAATGTTCAGATCCAACAGGTCAGCATGTTCATAAGGATTCAATCTAGTTCTCTCTGCACCAGGGAATTTATTTGCATGTTCTTTGAACTGAGATTAATAACTTAGCTAACCCTTTCTGATCCTACCATTTTGACAAGCTTTTAGGAATATCTAGTTGAACACATTTCCCTACAGAGGCCTCTTCCACCTTCTACTTCTTGATGACTTTCACTGTTATTTTTTTATAAGTTTAAGGGTATAGATCCTACTCAGTTCAGATTTTGCTGCAGTTGATCTCCATTGATAATAAAAGGAGAAAGTGATTATTTTTTTCTAGTAAAATTGAATTGCTTGCTGGGTGAATGAACTTTTAATGGGAAAAAAAATCTAAAGTCTAAAGAAATACAGACATATTAATAGGAATATAATATGTATTTAAGCTATCTTGTGTTGCCATTAGGGTTATTGCACAGTACAGCTTCTTTAGAAGGAAATATTCCTTTGTAGGGCTCACCACTTTACCAGAAGACTGTTGTAATGCCACTCCAAGCACTTGAGTGATGAGTGAGCCTTGGGTGTACATGCATAGTACATGGGTAGGATGGGAGAAGCCAGTTACTTGAAGAAGTATAGCGGTTCTCTGCTTGGTGTAAGAAGTCTTCACACCAGCGTTGGGACTGAGGCTTTCTGTTTCTAGATGAAGATTTATGTAATTATGATATCTTGTGGGGCTGCTTGGAAGAAGTATCTTCTGCTCTTTTAAACTGGGACATACATTCACGTGTTCTCTCTGGCACATGAGCATATAAAGAGAATGCTCAGGAAACCACAGCCTGCACTTAACTCTGTGTCAGTAGAAGACAAAGGCAGTTTTACAGTTGATCTCAGTAGGAAGAGAGAGAAGGAAATGTCAAGTGCAGTTTTGAAGCACCACTCCTTTATATCGGTGGATCAAAATAAGAACTGAAATTTGCACAGTTCAGAGCATAGACACTTTATATAGGAATTCCATTTCATCCTGCTGCAAACTGAGTTGCAAGGTATCATATTTCCCCAAGCATCAGATGTTTCCCAAAGCAACAAGTCTGGCACATCTCCAGGTGTGATCCACAGGCTCCATGTGTCAACTACTGTGCACGTTATCTTGCAATGTACTATTGAATATTTCGAACTAATTACAAAGTTTAAACTTTTGAGTGTATACTGCTGCAAGAAACAGCTACATTTTGATAGCACATCTGCAATCAGATGCCAGTAAAGAGAGATAAAGCAGCATCCTAGGGGAACAGTGAGGCACAACACAGTACAGTTGTGGGAATGCCGGTGCCTTACTCAGTGTATTTCCATTTCATGCAGGGACAACTTCCTAAGCTTAGTCCTTTGAGATGAAAATAAAATAAAATTAGGTAGGCTTCTTACGCTTGCTGTCAGATACGAGTGAAGACAAAATTTCTCTCACTGCCAGTGTGGGTCACTGAAGGGATTCACTACTGAGCAAATGAGTGAAAGTTATGATGGACATCTTGGGGACTTTTTTTAATGAGTTCATGTTATTTTGCATTTCACCTTTTGCCATAGGCACATTTTTTCCATATTACAGGAACAAATAAGTATTTTTTTAAAAAAGTGTCACCTCTTACAATTTTTTTGCTGAGGTCGAGACAATATCGGGGTTCTGCTGCACTACCACAACCTGTTACAGTTTTCAATCTGTACTTCATAATAACAGCTGCCAATCTGAAGGCTGCTTCTTCAGCTGAAAGAAACTGGTATGGCCTTTTCATTACAATAGAGAAATGGGAAAATATATTAAAAAAATATCTCTTCACATTCACTCTTGAACATGTAGCAAATATACAGTTTATCAGGCAATTACAGATTTGCTCCCCAAACTGATAAGAAACACTCCTGGAGCTGGGAAAGCAATGGAGTGAGTCGAGAATGGTCACAGTCATGGAGAAAGGTTAGTGTGAACTAATGCAAGAAAGAGTCACCCAGGGAAACCAAATCAGTCAGATTAGTGCAAAACACCACCTTGAAGCAGTTAGTGTGCAATGGAGATAGCAGCTACCTTTGTTGTTTGCACACAGTATCTTTGGAGCAGCTTTCCCTTTTCTGCTGGCATGAAAATGTCTTTTGGCCAGAAGGTTTCACAGATTGAAATCAAACAATATTATATTTCAATGCTCAAAAAATTCTATCTTCAGGAAATGACTTGGGTATAAAAGGGTTAGAGATTCTCAGAGAGCCCTGAGCAACTCTGCTGAAATCTCAAGATACTCACTGAACTGATGAAGAAGCCCGTTTCCAAGTGTGGAGAACAGGACAGGCACAAGTAACTAAATAGCACAAAGGTATTATGAATTGTCAAGAAAAATACCTAAATCCCAGTAAAGTCAGAGCATTGTTATAGAGCTGGGGAGACAAACTAAATGCAAAATGGAATTTTGTTAGTCAGACTATACACAGGACACTTGGTAATTGCCAGAAAAATATGACCATCCTTTCCCCAATCCACCTACCTTCAACCTTCCCAAGAAGGAAATATACCTGATTCCTGTGTCGATTTTGTTAGCCAAGTTGAGAGATCAGTGACTGCAAAGTCTTGGGTAAAAAAATTAATCTCTTGCATTCCAGATATCTGGAAATTCATGTAATAGAGGGAGAGGGGAAAGTGTGTCTGTGTCACAAGGCTTGCAACACAACACATTTATTATATGTTTCAAGGATACAAAGTGTCTGGCTACAACATCCTGAGATACAAGCAGGGAGCAGAGGTCAGTTATTCAGCAGGATGGTGTTTGAGAGTAATTCCTGCCAAAGACAATACAGCCAGCTAATGTCCAGATCACTACTGCCAGTGGAATAACATATTGCTGCAGTAGAACAGGAATGTTTTGCAACAGAACCTGAGAAGTTATATGCAAAAAGTCCATCTGGTATGCTTGAGGGAGAGAAAGAAATCCCTCAAACACAATGTGACCATAGGCCACAGGAGAGAGGTTTTTGAGAGCTGCTGCTACTTGCCCCCAAATGGCTTCAGCATATGCTTTGCAATTCCACTGCAAGCAATTCACTGTGTGTCAGAAAAAATGAGTCTGGAATTGACAACACTGACTTTTTGCTCAGAGTTGCCTTAGAGCATGGAAATACAACATGTGAATGAGAGATGGATAGACAGAGAGCAGAGAAAAGCATAGGAAGTGTAAACTGGAGCCATTATATGTGGCTGCAGTCTTCCATTTGGACTTTCAAAACTGTGTAGCAGCACCAATCAGAAAGTCAGCAAACAAATCAAGTTCCACAGTATGCTTTTTATTAGTTGTGATGCCTTAAGATTTAGCTTTTATATTTCTTAGACTCTGTACTGCTTTAGTGTAGCTCCAAAACTCCATATAGTCTGTTAACTCCTGTTCTCACATTCTAGTTAGACATAACAAATCCTCTCTAGGCCTGGACTCAAGGACACCTTGCTGTTCCAGGCTTCAAAGAATGTAAACTAAAGCTCTAAAAGGGGAGACAGACTTGGGGTGAATTACATCATCATCTGAAACTGTAATTGGACAATTAACCCTGATATGTAAATTGATCAAAACTTATAAAAATGTAGAAAACTCGTGACATAGGGTCCATCTTAGGTGTGGCCTCTCCTGGAGAAGGCTTTTCTCTGCCCGAAGCGTACCGGTTGAAGGCCCTTCAATAAATACCCATTTTATTCACTTAATCTTGTCTAGCCTCTGTTCTAAGTAGCCTCCATCTCTCAGGCATCAGTTGTATTTCTATTCTGCATCAAAAATATTGATAGTTTTGTTTTACAGGAATGGGACACTTTTCTACCACTTCTGAATAATAATACAGTACAATAGGACCCTTCAGCACACCAAGAAAAACATTTAAAATACTATCCTGTCTTTTTACATGGTCTATTATTGTCAAGTCAAGATAGCTCTTCTGACTATGATAAAAAATTTCAATATGGTACAAGAATATGGGACACTTAAGGCCATGGTAAAGGTACTGTCTTTGTGACAAAAACATAAAATAGAATGAAGCAATTTATGCTGTTTCATGCAGTAGGGTAGTTACTTGCTGGCTTGTTTTCCTTTACTTTTTCTTCATGGATATTTATTCCTATTTACACTTTAACCCAGCTTCTTTGAACATGTAAATAAGATAAGGATGATACTGAAACAAAGATGTTCATTCTATCCTCTTCTCCCTCTTCTACAAATTGGATTTACACAGCCTGCTCTTGCAAGTTAATTTTAGGCTGGAACAAAGAATTCTTGAAACCTTAACTCAAGAACAGAATTCTTTGTTTCTGGCTGAGACATGATGATTCAGGAAATCTTCATGTGCTATGCCTGTTGAATGTTACCCTTGCAAGTAAACACAACCATAAGGTTAGAACATCTGTCCCCTCAGGAAATTAATATCAACACTAGGGAATATTTAATCCCAAAGATACGTGTCTAGTGCATGACTGAGGAAAGAATACAAAAACTGGCTCAGTAGATTGCTCTCTGCTCTGGCAGTGAATCAGGCATCTACCTACTGAGAACATTGTGAACATCTATCAAAGGGACAAATGCATGTAATCTGACTGAAAGTCACTTCTGCACTATCAGTATAAATGATTTATATTCAGTATTCCTTACAGCTGAGGAACAAGCTGATATTGCATACAAGTTTCTTCAAAATCCTTTCAGTGGGATGAAATTATGTCAAGACTTGCCACAGGGCACTTCATACGAAATGAAACGTAAATGTGCTCTGTAATGTGCTTCATCACCAGCATTTTCAGAGGACACTGAATCTGTGTAGCCTCCAGAGAACAGGGCTCTCTGTTACAGGTAAAAGAGCTGCATTGATGAGCCCAGCAGGTAACCCCAAGGCTGAGCCATTCTTGACCTTGAGCCCCAGCAGGCTGTGGAATCTCCTTCCTGTGAGGTTTCCAAAGATCAGCTATGCAGACAAAATGCCATCTGCCCTAGTACATTTGTCCCAGTTTTTATCAGAAGCTGGAGCAGAACAACCCCTAGAGGTCCTCTTCCCTCCCCATTTCTATAATTAATTTTGCAATACAGATTGCTGTTCCTCTCTGTGTGGTGAGGAAGAGAGAGGGCACCAGAACATCTGTTTACACGAAAGGGCAATGCTATCCCAGAAGAAAAATCTTCTGGCTCACTTTAAATACATATAGGCTGAAAGTTAGAACAATGGTTTTAAGCATGAAAATTGTGGGATTCTGGTATAGTCTTTCAGTGGAAGTAAATGAAGGCAAAACAGTAACTACTGTCAAGATGAGGCTTAAGAAGTTTGTAAAGCTTGTCTCATATGACATTTTCAGTGTAAAATGCTGCATTTTGTGATCTTTCATAGAGGTATTATATGTACTGCTGGGAAATTCATGTCTGTGTGTTTGAGTGTATGTGTGCTGTGAGGATTAGTCACAGGAGAGTCTTTAGAAATTTGTAATTATTTACTAACCTTTGGTAAGACCCCAGTATCATGATTTATCTGTTCCATTTGTGATATTGATCCTGAGCATATAGTTTTGTATTTGCTGGTTAATTACGTGACATTAATAATTCATAAACATCTTTGATACTGATTTGGTCTAAATTGTGTGTGTTGAGCAGTTTTCTCTTGCAAGAATGGTCACCTGTCAATTTTCTTTACATAAATTTGCCAAAATTATACTTCCAAATCTGATTTCAATCAAAAGACTCTTATTGCTTCTGACAGAGTTTAGATCAGATTCAAAATCATGACAAGTGAAGGAAAGTATATTAACAGTGAGCATATGGCAAGGGAAGTAAATCTTACTTTAAAGAAAGGCTACAGAGTAAAAGCCCTGGGATTCAGCATCAAATGAATACAATGATGCAGCTTTTACATTCATGATGGCATATGTTTGTCCGCTACATAAAGTGTATCTACCTGTTAGGTATTTTCTCAATATCATTTGCATTTTGCCTTCAGATTTTCATAAAAAATCTTGGAAACTGATCAAAGAAAGCAAAGATACAATTAAAAAAATTCTGAAAACATGATATAATGGATTTTCATTTTCTTTTTAAAATATGTATTATATAGATATCTGGTTTTGACTTTGTTTTTTTGAAGAAGCCAAACCTCTGATATAAAACACACAAATTAGAAAGCAATTGCTAATTTAAATAATGGTTTTTCAATGCAGTTATGGCTCTCTTTTGGCATGACTAACCTTTTTGAGGTTTCCACATACTTAGTACACTTCAGCTGAGGAGAAAGGAGTACCTCGTTGTCTTGAAAACCAGTTTTCTGGTTTTTACATGTTTACTGAACTAGGAATTTGTCTGGTTTTGCCATAGTCAGTCACTCACTTCCCAGAATTTGTCCAATACCACTTCTTAGGAAGTTTGTCCTGCTTTTATGTGGTGGGGGAATAGTATTCAGCCAAATTCATCAAACTGTGCCAAAAGTCTCAGAAGAAACAATGGTGCTTTTCATTCTCAGAGACTACGCCTATACTAGCAGGGATAGAGGCGCTTCTGAATTCCTGGCTCTGAACTGGAATATCCCCCAATTACCTCCTGTTTCCATATGGGGCACGACCTGGGCATGCACCAACCTTCCCTCTTCATGTCTGGTTTTACACTGAAAAGAAATGTGGCTTCTGCAGCCAAAGGGAAACCAAACAAGTCATCATCTGTGGGATCAAGTTCCCAGACTACTTAGAGAAGGATACAGGCAAAAGGATGGTAGTTACAGCTTTTTTTGTCTTTAGAAATCTGAGTGCCTAAACCCACATATTCCCTGCGAATTCAATACTAAATGCCAGTTCGTTCATATCTAAGGTTAAAAATGAACACTTTGAAGTAAAACACACAAATTATTTTACCTGTGAGGTATTAATTGCCACTCTAAGGACACAGTCATGTGGTCTAAAGAAACCAAGTCACTGAAATGTGGCAAGTGACTGCTTCTCAACTGAGCCATTGTATCAGACAACATGTGTGCATTTAGCTTTTCTTCTTAGCTGTGAACTGAGACACATTCATTGAAGTTACAGAATCCAATGAGATATAGCTATTACAGCCACTGGAAAAATATGTGTGCACTGCAAATCACCCCGCACCTTTTTCATTGAAATGTCAAGGTCTAGGAACATTACAAGAATTGGACCAGCCATAGGTCTTCTCCAGGGTGGCCTTCTCCAGTTCTCTTTCCCTTTTGTCTAACAGAGAGCTGGAAACCAACTATTTCAAATGTAAGCCCTTAAAAACCATATCCCAATCCTTTCATTTGCTCTTGGATGACTGCCATAATTACATCGTTCCTATTCAGCAAGCATGGATCCCCATATCTATTAACAGAGTTCTTAGCTGTGTGGTGACACAGCTACAGCTCTCTCAGAACATTTTAACCTATGACTTACATCTAATACTGCCTGTGCACGTAACATTAGAGCAAATACTCACACTGTTTCCAAAGCAGCATAATAAAATGAAAAGTTCCAGCACTATAAATGGCTTATAAACTTTTGCTGCTTGTGAGGTTAACTCTTTGGTGACCTTCTTCTCTTTTCTGTTTATGACCTTTCCAGCTTCTCTCATTTTCTTACCTTGTGCACTCTTTGGAAGATGCCTGGTTAATTAGGAGTCCTGTGGGACTTGACCTGCAGCTCCCTGAAGGCCACTGAATTAATCCCTCCTCTCTAGGTAACCTAAATTAAAGTTTAATCCCAATACTTGAAGAGTTTTGTTTTGGGGTTTTTTGTTTGTTGGTTTGGTTTGGGTTTTTTTTTTCCTAATCTTTTCATTTGAATTTGACAGAAAAAGCAAAGTTTTAACAGAAAACCTCTGACTTGACTGAGCTTGATTCAACAGTTTCCAGCAATTTCTTTTCTTGGTGTGGTGGAGATCTTAAAAAAGGATCACTACAGGTTGCATGTTTATTGATAATGATTTTTTTAAAGGTGACCTTTAAGTATTTGTATGCCTTTTTTAGTAAAAAATGAATTATGCTGTTCTCTTTTTTCTGGTGGTTTAATATTATTTATCTACCTTTTTCAAGGGTTCTGGCAAGGTATGGTTTATTCACATATTCTGATCTTTAGTGCTATCAAGCCAGAGAAGCTTTATCTTTCTGCGTTTCGTGCACAACTGTAAACAAGTCTGATGTCTGAGGCTATTCCCTGTGATAGCCCCTGGGATGCTGGAGTCACTCTCTTGGAGATATTCTTTTATTCACTTTGTTAACAAAGCACTTGAGTTACAAACGAGGGTAAAAAGAGTAACTTTTAACGATTACAATATAAGAATTACTGGTATTCTGCCTAAGCACATTTTCAATCAACTGCTGTAAAGAAATTTTGACACTGTCATTTTTTCTGATATGAAAATCAGCATTTATATTTTTAAGTGATGGGGACAATTTCACAATCTGTGACAACTTTTAGAATCAGGAAAAACTCTTTGCTTGCAGTCCATTACTTAATCTGTTTTCCCTCATGTCTTGTGATAACTGAAACTTAGATTTGCTTTCCACAAATCACCACACTTTACAGCTTAAGTTTGTCCTGGGATATGAGTTTAATAAATGGTATGGTGGAACAGAAAACCCCTGTGGTTAGGAGGTGTGAAACAAGATTTCAGGCTTGTCAAGGGATTTTTTCCTCTTTGCAGGTCCTGTCTGAGTGGTCATTTTTCTCACTTCTTACAATATAGCACAGCTAGACAGTCATATCCTTATAAAGATGAATGTGGAAATGGCACATTCTGTGACTTGTCTGCATATGACTCTTTGTTTTCTTTTCCAAAACTTTTCATAATAGAAAGCCAATATGTAATTCAGTCATCCATTCTCTATCCAAGGTTTTACCAGCTTCATATATTTTTTTTTCTGATTTAATTTTCTGATTTTTATTTCCCAAGGAGCTGCTGATGTCACTTGGTCTGTTCAGACTGGAGAAGAGGAGACTGAGGGGAGACCTCATTGTGGTCTTCAGCATCCTCACAAGGGGTAGTGGAGGGGTAGATACCAATCTCATCACTCTGGTGACCAGTGACATGACTTGAAGAAGTGACATGAAGCCAAGTAAGGGGAGGATCAGGTTGGATAGCAAGAAAAATTTTTCCACACAGCATGTGGTTGAGCACTGGAACAGGCTTTCCAGGGAAATTGTCACAAAAACAATCCTGATAGAGTTCAGACAGTGTTTATACAATGCCCTCAGGTACATGGTGTGATCAGTGGCCTTTGCACGTGACAAGTCATGTGCAAGGGCCACACGTTCTTGTCATGTGCAGGGCCAGGAGTTGGACTCAGCAAACCTGATGGGTCTTTTCAACTTTTTTAAGGAAGCTTATTACCCCAGAAAGCCAAATAGAATTTTAAATGTTTCTAATAGTTACTAATTTTAACTTCCTATTTAGAGAAGTTTAGCTTAGAGCATTTTTATATCTACACCTATTGCTTAATACATCTGTTGGCTTCAGGCAAAAAGACTGTGGAAAGATGATCAATTGTGCTATGTGTTTATTAATTTTGTCTGCAAAACTCTTTCTAGCCATTTCCTGATGGTTCCTAGAAAAAAGACTAATGTCCTAGTGTAGAGTACTCACCTATGTGCTACTTCTTCACTACCAACTTCGTTTAAGCTCATATTGCTAGGGGCTCATATTGTAGATTCTTAAAGTTGAAATGAGAAAGACTTTTTCTCCATAAGTCCTGCCAGTATCCCTAAAAGAAAAGCCTGATTGTAATTAAAGGTCAATGTCAAAACTGATTTTTGAATACATCACCCTGACTCTTCACTGCAGTTGTTTAGTTAAAGCAGAACTCCCTCCCTAAATCCTCAGGCTGCTGGAGCATCCTTGAGACATCCTCAGGCCTAGACTGGAGATATTTTAATGCAGTTTCTGTTGCAGAAGGAGATGGATGACAAAGCAAAGAAACAGGACAACATCTTAAGAGAGAGTTCAAGTACCATGTTTGTAACTCTTCTAAGGAGTTACTGATTTTTCTGTTCTTCACCCGTGACCTCACCTTGAAAGATAGAAGAGGAAGCCTTGGAAGAACACATTTAGTTCCCTTCCTTTTTCCTCATATGATAAATTTAGAAGGCCAAAGTATCACCTGGATGTATCATCACTTTAGCAAAGTGAATCAGTAATGCAGAACAAAGTGCAATTAACAGGTTGTGAGTGGGGAAGGGGTTTGTATTTTAATTCTAGCTTACTTATGAATAAGCTATAATGTGTTTTACGTTTGTAGTAATTTTGCAAGCTGTTGCTGTTTCAAAACAGTTATACATGAGAGAAATGGATTGTAATGGATTCAAACCTTATAAAATTTTTGGAAAGAAAGGTCTTATTCACTTCAACGTGTTAACACACACCAGAAATCACATCCTTATCCTTTTTCCCATGTTTTGAACACATGAGTCTAGACTGCCAAAGGAACCCTGATGGTTCAGCAAGGCCAATTCAACACTGCAGTTTTCTTCAGATTCTGCCCATTCCAGTTGTTTGTCACAATCAACATCTGAACTCTTTTGATGAACCACAAATTGCATACTGGAAAATTTTTGTTCTCTTCATGTAGTGTTGCTATGTATTGATGTCTTTCTGGTTGTTCAGTCTCCTACATCATTAAGAACACTGTAGATATATCACTTATCACAGATCCACTGCCATGACTTCTCAGACCTTTGAAAGACTGTAAGTCTAAAAAATCAATTCAGTTATAAAACAGAAGAGCATTTGGTGTGTGTCTTTTTTTGTTTGGGTTAGAGTTTGGGGTGGTTTTGTTTTTTTCAGAATAGCAGGTGTATTTTTGATGAAATAATAGTGACAGGTATCTCAAAGCATTTTTTTTTTTCCTATAATGCTAATGAATTACACAGATTAATAGATGTCTGCCAAGATCCATCTAAAGCCATATATGCTCGCGGCAATTTAAAAGTTTTACATATATAAAATGCATTTAAAAGTGAAAAGATCAAATCCATAATCTTTTATCCTATTGTCAGTCAAAATTACAGTTCACAGCTATATCCTTGTGGGACTAATTTATTTTCAATTAATTTTTAAACTGAGCGTGACCTGAAATATAATTTCAAATAATTGATAGGCTGGGGGCTGTGTGGAATATAGGCACTTCATTAAGAAGCAAAGCAGACTTTGTATTCTAATATCCATAACAAACAAACTTTAAAATAGTGGATAGCAATATTCTCAAGAATTGTTCTGCAGCAGCTATTCAGATGGAAAACATGTAATAAACTTGCACAGAAATCAAGAGACATCATCTCTCTTGCTATGTGAAGAGTAGGTAAGGCACATTAATGTGCAAATAGAGCTTTTCCCTTTATTTTATACAGGAAGAGTCATATGCCAAACAAAGAATTGCCAGCTCTAAACAGGGTACACGTGAACTTTTCATTTGCCTTTTTTAAATTAAAAATTTTCACATTTATCATGAATTTAGTAACATAGGAAAACTAGGGCTGTATGACTGATTTATCTGATGGGTTCCTATTTGTGACAGACGAATGAAGCCTCAGGCTTGTGAGGGCTCTGGATGACACCACTGCCAGCAGCCTGCAGAGAGAGGGTGTTCTCTTTGGCTGTAGATGAGGTGAGTCGTAGGAAGGAAACTCATTTCCAAATTGGAGCCATATGTGAAAGACTCTTTTCCTCTGAGAAATAAAAGTGGTAAGCCAAGTTGGAGCATCTAAGGATGCAAGTTTTAATCTGAACACTCAGAGCTGCTTCTTTCTCTTTCTCTGTGCTGTTGCTTTTTCCCCTGCTAAGAGAGTAACATTCAATTCACCTTAGTGATTTGAGGGAGCAAAAGTTAATTGTAGCAACTGAATGTGAATGATTATCTGAATCTATTATGTTAATATGTTTATTGTTTTTATGCTTATCTGCCTTTTTTTTCACAGCTTAGGAAATAAAGTAAAAATTTCACTTTCATGGTTTTCAGCTTCACTGTTTCATCCATTTTTCTACAGTTTTCAGTAGGATTCTATTTTAAAAAACACAAAAAAACCACCCCATGAAAAACTAGATTGGCTGGGGATACAATGAACTGTAACACTGAAAGTCAAAAAAAATACATTCTTTTTTAATTTACTAGGAAAATGTTCTTTAAGAACTTTTCTTTAATTGCATATGGTACATCAAGGCCAGGTTCAGAGTCTGTCTTCATTTATTCAATCACTCACTGTGCCAAAGCAGTAGGATATGGCTTTGGAGCTACTCCTTCACAAATAACAGTTATTTGGCAAATAGCATATCCAGACATTTTACCACTGCACTGGTGCCATAGACACTTAACAGCATGTTCTGCTCTCTAGAACACTAAGTTTTGCTATCTCTCCTGAATATCAGTTTTCATTCAGGGAATGCAGGTCCCTAGTATGTGCCTTTTCATCCAAAGTAAAATTATTTCCTTGTTAAGTTGTTTTTAGCTGAGAATACAGACATTGATGGTTATTCTTTGTCCCACTACATATAATCCTTTTACTGAAATAGTGTAAAAAATCTAGGAAAAGTATGGAAAAGCCCATGATTTATTTCTATATCTTTATATTTCTTCTGAAAGATAATTTAGTTTTGTAGATATTGATAGAAATCCATGTTTTTAAAGAAATAACTTGAAGATGTGTCCTACTCATAAGCCAAAAATCATTCCAAAGAGTAATAAAGTAACATGCCAAATGAATATTTTTATGAGTCCAATAAATGGTTTTCATTTCATAATAGCCAGTTCTGTTACTATCCTAAAATGTGATGTTTTACAGAGATATGAACTAAAAATAGTTTACTCTTTTGTAAACTGCAAGGTAAGGTTGGATATCCTGAAATAAATAATGAATTGAAATATCATAGCCATGATGGTAGTTTAGAAAAAAATCCTATTCCTCTCTAAAATCCAGAAAGGTCCGTCTATCTCCCGGTGTCACAGGAATTCTGTTTCTAACTGTGGGATAAATTGTGCTTTCCAAAGCCCCAGCTCCCAGATGCTTACACGGGTAACTCCACACCAAGCCCAGCCCTGAGTCCTGCCTATCAATATGGGTGCTCTTTCAGGTGAAGACCTGAAAAGCATGGAGGGACTAACAGCTTCCTGGATGGGATGTATTTGGGGAATGGGAGTCTGAGGCATTCCCATCCAGCAGTTCAGATACAGCCCTAGAGTCCAAAACATGAAATACACTGGAGCAGAAGTTTGAGGTGGTCCCTGCACAGCACTCCCACACTCACCTTCATAACATTACAACATAAGGGCCAAAAAGTTGTTCTTTCTCAAAAACAAAGCCAAGTAGCACAACTTTATTTTTATTTTCTTGTGGTTTTCTCCTTCTTTGTTAGTTGGTCTTGCAAAGAATGCAGTTACTGCAAATGAGAGTCGTGTTTTAACCTCTGGTATTTAACTTATAGATCACAAATAGACCAGTATTCCATCTGAGACAGAAAAAGTCTTGGATGGTATGATGGAAAGAACAGTTTAAAATTACAATAATCAACAACAATAAAGGAGAACCAGTATATGGCTAGTGTCATGGATGTGAGAAAGTAGAGACCTACAGTCTGGCCTCCGTACTGATAACCTTTTGCAAATTAATTTATTTAGGGGGAGGCATGCCTATAATTTTTCATGTTTCATTATACTGGCAAGCACATGACCTAGCACTGTAATTTGCAAGTGAGCATGATGTCATTTTAATGAAACATCAAGGAGGGCAATTCAGAAGGAAATGCCTACTATAAAAGAGCTATTAAATAATACTTAGCAATTATGGAGTGATTTTCTACTTCAAAGCCCTTCACAAACAGTCACTAATGAATTTGCATAACCTCTCTGTGAAGAGGAGGAGGAGGAGGAGGAGGAGAAGGAGGAATATCATTGTACCCTTCTGCAAGCACAGAGCACAGAAACAACTTGCCCAAGTCTGCAGAGGCCATGAGCATCAAAGCCCAGATCAGAACCTGGAACCTGATGACAGCCAGACATACAGCTGCATCATTATATCAGGCTCCCAGCCTAGTAGAGACCTTTAAAAAAAATCCTTAATTCCTTTTAATAAAGGTTACTATTGATAATTCAGCCTCAACTACATCAAGTCAGTTCCTAGTCATTGTTATTTTGTTGTCTTGACACAAGGCTGTTCAGACTAGGATTAACACAGGGCCACCCCATGACCCACAAGCCTTCACCCTCAAGTCTTACAAAAGCGTACCAAAGGAAGTGGGGCACACCATGGCCTCATCCTGGTAGACTGTCATAATGCAAACTTAAATGTCCATTGAGACTCAGAACTCTGGAAACACTCCTATTTACCCCAGTATAGACATCCCCCTCATAACACCCCCCACCCTGCCCTAGGTGCCTATAGTACAGCAAATGTTATAGCTGCTTGGATCTCCTGGGATCTCACAGAACCAAAGAACAGGTCATGTTGGAAGGGTCATCTGGTCAATGGGTCATGTGGTCCAACCTCTTTGATCAAGCAGGGTCATCCCAGAGCACATGGCACAGGATTGCACCCAATATCTCCAGTGAGGAAGAATCCCAGTCTGAGTTTGCTTATGAGGACTCTTACAAAAGAGACAACGTCAAAAGCCTTGCTGAAATCTCAGATGTCTTTTCAAGTAACTAGTTAGCAGCAATGCAGTCCACTATCTCTGCACAGTTTTCCCTCTTTAGTTTAATATCAAAACATTGCTGTTTGGCAAACCTCACTGTCATGTAAGACCAGATACCATTTGACATGCAGGTAGTGATTGGTTGACATTCCCTACCTTAATAGTAGTGGCTGCTCTTAGTCTCAAACCATCACTACTTGCAATGATTGTGTCAGTTTTCTTTGCCCACAGCAGAAGAAAACATATCTATTTTGAAAAAGAACAAGTTTTCCCACAGCATTAAATATCAGGAATTGTAATTTTTTTTTTTTTTAAACTTAGAGTAGCAACACCTGTGTGTATGGATAGACATTCTGATTCAGGTTAATCTATCCATGCACCTCAGTCTTGAGAATAAAAGACAATATGTCAACCTTGACAATCACTAATTCACAACCCTACATTTGGGAATATATTTTACAAAAAACGTTTGAATGCAGTTGTTGCATTAAACAAATAGCAAAGGCTTTCTGATGAAGCTTCTGAAGTTCTTTGGATCAGCCAAATAACAAGATACTCAGCCTTTCTTAGCCCATCTTTGCAGTTCTTTCTAAGATCTTGAGATCTGCTTCTATATGAAAAAAGCCCTCTTTATTTGGACAGTTCACTGTGGAAAAGAAACAACCCCAAAATTATTAACTGCAATTCAGTCCAAACATTTTTGAGGACCCATAAGTTTGAGTGTCACTGAAAGCCTGCAGATATTTCTATACATTAGTCATCACTTTGTTTTTGTGCATATTCCTTGCACAAAGTGGTGAAAGGGAGCATGTTCAGGACATAACTTCCAGTAATAGCAACCATTATTCCACATGACCACCCAAAACAACAACTGGGAGAGATGTAGAAATACTTAATACAGACTATTTCTGAGATATATATATATAAACAAATATATAAACATACCAATTAAAACAACATATTAAATTTGAGATCCTTTCCTTTCTCCTCCTTACTAAGAGTTTAGATACATTTGGAAGTATTGTTTTATTACAAGTTTGTGAATGGAGTAGAATTTTAGACAAAATGTATTTACACAGGAAAGATTTTAATCTTACTTCAATAGGATTTTCATAAAGGAATTGCAGGAGGACTGCCTGAAATAAGGTGGGATTATTTATTTGGAGGATATGCTGCACTGCTTTAATGACTAGTCCTCGCTGGGAAAGATCTGCCATTCTTTGCATCAGATGTGATAAACATACAGATGGAATGTATTTTAACACGCATTTTTGTGTTACTGTATGGGGTATTTGGACCATATATGTACCATAGAAGTAAGTATTTAATAACTCACCCATTAGCTGTCTCCTTACAAGATAATGTAATTTAAATTGACAGGAGTAATGAATTTGAAATCGTTTTGGAAATATATTCACTGTGAATGTACCCTTAAGTATTTTTAGCTTTCCCTAAAACTTGCATTCATTTCAGAGAAATCCAAACTGGAAAGCCCTGGAGCAGCTCAGGGCCTCACCTGCCTCTCCAATTGTACCCTTCCAAGCTGCTGGAACTCATCTTTCCTCCTGGAGCCTTGAATAAACAAGCCAGAGAGGACTCACAGCATGACTCCACAATGAAATATTTGACTAAGGTTAGGACATCTGGGAAGAGTTTGGGGACAGCTTCAGGTCTGGAACTATGTGTTTGAAACAAAATAATTTTGTTTGGCCCTTTTGGTCTTGATTTGAACTTTACTTTCTGCCAGCTGGGTAAATTCATTCATGGCTGGGTTGCAATGTGGCGTCTGTGGTCTGCGGATGTATGTTCTCCTCCACCACTCTTCGCTGACACACCCTGTATTGTCTTCTTTTCTTGGATGTCTGTAAAACTAAGGGGTTTTTTAGGCTTGAAAGCATTCTGAAATATAGCCTTTATTTTCGTTATGTAACATTTACATGCAGTAGTTAGTATTAATTGTTTATTCTAAACTATTTCAGAATCTGAATCATCCATGCAACTGCCAAATTTTACCACTTTCCTAATATTATTAGATTTTATAAAATTTCTTAAAATCAAGACACAATTTTTCTGATTCTCTTGATTGGACTGTTTCCATTTTCTCAAAATCTTGTTTCCTAAAAGTGAATTATAAATAGAGGGGTTTTGGTTTATATTCCATTTTAACTGTATTTTTAATGTGGTTGTAACAATCAAACCAGAGGCAGTAAGTTGGGAGGAATGTAGAAAAGGAAACAACCTGAATCTAATTTTCCTTTCCCTTAATTGGGTTTTACAACACTCAAATGCAGCTTCCTTTGTTTTTCACCAGCCTGAGAAAAGGAGAAAGTTGCATATCTGTATAAACAAAATACACACATGGTGACTTATCTAGTAATTGACTAGTGAATTTGATGGTTGAAGGAAATTATGGTCAAAATTAAATATACCCATCAAATTCTAGACCCTCAAAGGCATTGAGAACAATAGGAATTAGACTCTAAATCCTTTTAAGACCTAGGCAAAAAAAAGATATAAATAATGTAACTTTAAATTAGTCTAAGATATGATTAACAAAAATTCAAAATTCCCTTATATAGTGAAAGCATACAATTCTAGTAATAGTTTGCCAAAAGCAGAATATTTGAGAAACCATAGACTTTCGGCACCATAGAATTAATATCAGCAGTTTTCCTCTATTGACCTTTGCAAGATTACTTCCACTTTACACTAGCAAGAAAAAATAAAGAGAATTTGTCCCTACAAGAAGGTTATTATTCTGATGAGACCATTACATTTGGTTTGGTCATAGCTTATAGGACACCCACATCAAATGAACTTCTACTGCATACGATATTTTCCATTGTTTGGCAGTGCCGCGGTGCCACCGGCAGAGGCACCGGGCATCTGCCCATGGTTTCAGGGGCCGGCCAGGCTGCTTCAGAGCATGGGAGGGCTGGTGAAGGTCCAGCAGGGTTTCGCCTAACCCACTGGGGCAGCCGTGCATGGCCTGCTGGGCGGTCAGGGCTGGCCCAGTGGGTCAGCGGAGCCGGGGCGGCTGGCCTGGCAGGGGCCAGTTCGCGGTGGTGCCGGCTTGGCAGACCTGGGGCCATGCCTGGTGGGCCTGCAGCTTGGTGGGGCGTGGCCATGGCTCGGCCACACAGAACGCAGCTGTTTCTTGGTGGTGGCGACTCCCGGCAGCATGGGTGCAGCCATCAGAGAGCGCTTTCAGTCTCTGCCATCACGGGCGGTGGTGAGGGGGTCCAGATGCCTCATGTTGTGGCGCCAAATGCCACAGTACCGCCGGTAGAGGCACTGGGCGTCCACCCGTGGTTTCAGGGGCCAGCCAGGCTGCTTCAGGACGCAGGAGGGCTGGCGAAGATCTAGCAGGGTTTCACCTAACCCACTGGTGTTCCAGGTGCACTGAGGAAGGAGAGACAAAGCGGAGGGGCTTCCCAGTTGGTTTATTTGGCATTGGAGTCAGACCAGAGAAGCACCATCACGGCGTGTTACAGTTACATATATACCAACACGAGGGGTTGGGGGAGGATACAAACATCCTATGAGGTAGGGTGCGGGGTTTGAATTTGGTGGGCTTTGTATAGGATTGCGAAATACAGAGCCCTCCAGGGGGGAGAAACCAGATATTGGGGCTGGGGGGGAAGGGGGAGACAGCAGTGCCTGGCCATGGAAAAAACCGAAACCTGGCCATTAGCACACTGCAACATGGCAGAACACAAACACAGGGACATTTGTAGCAGACATTTGTCCTTGATGAAAATATATTG
This sequence comes from Pomatostomus ruficeps, assembly GCA_013400735.1. Lineage (NCBI taxonomy): Eukaryota > Metazoa > Chordata > Aves > Passeriformes > Timaliidae > Pomatostomus > Pomatostomus ruficeps. The sequence continues at coordinate 38,007 of VYZT01015269.1, read as the reverse complement.
AACTCAGTAGCAATGAAAAGTAAACATTCATCACTGAACCAATTTATATTAGGCAGCCTTCATAGTCAACAGAATGAAAGGAGCATTTGCAGGGTGGGATTTACCTCATCCCAGTGACTCATATGAATCTCATTGCAGGCATCTGGAGTTAGACCAGATGTATCCCAGCCTCACAGTCACAGGCTATGGTCTTCTTTGGATTAGGACCATCTGCAGAAGCAGCAAACTCTCTCATTACTGTAAAACTGTGAGAGGCTTCACAACCATGAACATTTAAGAACAGCTGCAGGGAATGAGAACAGTGTTGCAGATAACTCATGTACACCACTGGGCAATTTTTAAAATTCTACGTCTGTATTAGTCATAAGTGCCCAATGCAGCCTTGCTCATTGAAACACCTCAGGTGCTAAGCTAAAATCCAGTGAGGCAAACACTAACCCTGCCCAGCTTATGATATAAAGCCATAATTTGAATATATCTCACTGAAAGCACTTTCCTTGCTCTCACATAATTCCAAGTTGCAGGAACAGTTCCATAATTTATCAAACATATATTTTTGCACACTGTTCAGCTGAACTGTCTTTTCACAAAATGTTATACAAAACTTTCTGTTTCCCAGAACTCGGTTCTGGAAAGTTTCAGATCCAAATAGTTTCAGACATATAAAATATTGTTGTGGTAGGAATTGCTATTCTGTCTTAGGTGTAGAGGACATAGGAAATGACAGCCAGCACACCAAGAGCCTACCTGAGAGAGGATTTAGAAGCTGAAAAGCATCCTGAAATTTAGACAGTGGGCCATCACGTCTGTTTTCCCACCCTAACCATATAAATAAGTCTTCATATAATTTTTAAAGTCTGATAAACACTGTGTTGTGACTGCTCAGAGAAGGCTGAACAGCAAGATAAGGCACCGGTGTTTTTCCAGTAAGAGTCCAATTGTCAATATACTCCTTTGGGAGGTGGGAGAGACATAGTTCTAGATGCTGTCCCACTCAGGAGGGTTATGTTTCTGTCTCTTCCAGGGACCACCATAACTACAAAACCTCATGGTCTCTCAGCCAAGGACATTTTTTTTCATCTTCTCCCTCCAATGGAGAGATATTCAACCACTGCTATAGTGGGTGCCAGACAGAAAGCAAACAGAAGTAAACTGGTTTGGGTGGAGTGGATGGGATTAGGACCTCAAGTAGGAGCTCCAGAAACGTCCTTCCAAATTCTTTCTTGTGCCAAATGCCCCCCAAATGCAATATCCTTATTTTCCTTTATTCTACTTAGTGATTTTGTGTAGCTTCCCATACGTACATACATCCATTCAGGATGACAGAAACAGACAATAACAAAAGACATATACATACTGAAGGCTTCTCCAACATTATCATTATTGTCCCAAAATTAAATAATTTCAAAAACTTTGAGATAATTTCAGTTTAGTACATAAGGACTTACTGCTAGTGAAGCAGTGATACCAGAAGTAGGTTAAAAACTTGGGGTTTTTCTTCTTCTAAGGGAAAAAAGGGTCAGCAACAAAAGAATCCAAGTTTTAAACTCATCTACTCTTATTGAAGGCTGCATGGTCCTTGTCAAATAAAAATAGACCAAAAATCTTTTGGTTTTCCTTTGGGAAAAAAAAGGGATGAATACTATAATTTAATATTAATTAAAAGTACAATTAAAGATTTCTTTTAATCCATTTTATAGTTTTATCCTTAGATATTTCCCCACAGATCAGTATAACCCTGTGTAAGAACCAGTCACGCAAGTGTGCATGTTTTTCCCAGATTAATTACACTGGCATTTGATACATGCATGGATCTTTCTCTCTTTAGGGATTCTAAGTAATTTCTAAGGATACTGCCAACTATATCTACAAGGAACTCCAAGGCCTAACTACCAAGAACATTTCTGACCCTTGGGAACTGAAAAAAAAAAAAGCTTTACTTAAATGGATGTTAGTTTATGCCTGAAGAAAGATAAGAGGTTTTTTTTAATATTAATTTTCAGGTTTACAACTGTTGTCCTAATCATCCCCAGTTAGCAGTGGACTTAATAGGAGCAAACTCAGTTCAAAATTCCCAACAGACACAGACATAATTTAGAGGAAAGTATAGAATTCAGTTCAGAAATTTCTCGTGTGTTCAGAAATTTCTGATATATTCAGAAGAATTGTTTGAATTATGTTGATGTAATTATGTTACATTATTAGAGGTTTCTTTGGCAATTTTAAGTTTCTTACCTTTTTGAGAGAGATCAGATGGAACACGGTGATTTCTTGAATTCTCTATTCACATGGTAGTTTGGATTTATAGCTGCAGATCTGGGCACTGTTGAGTAAAATGCCCCTCATAACTTTAAAACAAGTTTGTTGCAAGTTAATATACTGACCACCATGGATTCTCTGCAAGATTTTTTGAAAATCAGCTCATTATTATGATTGCTTATGTAGCTAAGAAAACATGGTCACAGTGAAGAAGTTAAGGTAGTATCTCCACATGTTTACAAAACAAAAGTATCCTTTCACTTTCAATAAGTGCCATCTCCATATTCATATATGCAGGGACTCACCTTGTGATAACCCACAGAGGTATCTGATGTAAAGCCTCACAACACAATTAGGGAAAAGAAATTTCAGTTAATATTTGATTATTACATAAACTTTAACCTCCTCCAACCACATACTAACCTGCTGTGGTGATTGACATATTTTATTTCATCAGTTGATCCCATTTCTCAAGACTGAGTTCTTGAAAAAAATGTTTTTTCAAGTGAGCATGTGCAAGAGCTAAGTAGCTAAACTACAACACCATATGAAATCAAAAGACAGCTGATGCATTAATGATTCCTTCACCTTTAATGAGGAATAAATATCTCCCGGGTTCAACTTAGATTTTCAAAATGTGTAATGATTTTCTGTGAATCCTCAGTGAGTTCAATACAAAGAATTAAAGATAAAATCCAACAAAAATGGCTGAAAGAAATGGTGTCATGGTGTAATACATAAGCAGAAATAATTTACTTAGACATAAAACTTTTCCAACAAACTACCAATTCTAACTTGATGCTCCCATTGCTTTTTTATAATGACAAAATCTATTTTAAAATATGTTAGTACATTCAAATATTTATTTTTTGTATTAAGACACCCTTTCCGTTTTACAAGCCGACTTAGCATTTAGTCTTCAAGCTACTAGCAAATCCATGCATTTATTATGCTATTTTTAAAACTTGTTTTATTTTCCTAGAAATATATTCTTTCCACATGGGAAAGATGACAGTTACAATAGTTAGCAATATTTTTTACTGGTTTTGACCTTTCCTGCAATATTTTTTTTAACTTTATTATGTCAGTAGGAAAATCTTAAATTATTTTGTGTACTTAAGTACAATATGTATTTTTAATTTATAGAATATCCTTATCAGACAAACATCTTCAGTGCAGTCAGAAGGAATGTGCTATAAATGATGCTTGGAATTGTCAAGGGAACAAGATTTTACTTTAAAAATATATGGTACTACTGAAACTTTTCTCTTTTTTTTTTTTTCACCAGCAGACAAGGAGCAGGGAAGCATATTTTTAATTTTAAGCTTCAACCAGACTTCTAAGGATTGCTGCCTTTGAAGTACTTTCCCCCCTCATTCTCCCCCATACTGGTCTGCAATCCAGAATGAAAAAATATTCCTCGCCTGATGTTGGACCACTTTTTTCTAGGACATTCATAGTGTTCCTGTCAACAAATTACATAAAGTATCAGACAAATCCCTTGTAGATGGTTTCCATGAACCCATGACACTAATTTTCACTACATCTTAAAACTTATCTACAAAGCTCTGATCACAGCTACTACTTCACAAAACAACAACCAACAACAGGAGACTTTTAAGAGGGGGAGAAAATCTGTTTTCCAGCTACTTTTTAAGACTGATGATATATATTTCCTGTTCATTTACGCTAAAAGAGTTAAAACTAATTGAGATTCCTCTGCCTTCTTGAAACATTTGTTCCCAACTTCCTGATTGATTTAGTCAACTATTTTTTTTATTCTAAAATTTTGGTAAGTAGCCATGAATCTGGTTTCAATTGGGTGTCCCAAAGTGACAGCAGTTGGGAAGTCAGTAATTTTTGTGATGTGTCTGTGTCCCATGAGTGAGTCATGACCCTACTGTGTCTATTTGATTGGGCTTCTTTCATACTTTATGGCAGCTCGGATCACTCAGATGTCCTGAGTTTTACGTCCAATCCCCAAGCCCAAAGGAGGAAGTGGAAAAGATTGCACAGTTCTTTCAGTTTGGTTTTCCATCAGAGACGGTTTATGAGAAAAGAGACTGTCTTCTACACCAAACAAAATATTGTTGATTTCACGATTTATCCTTTGTCTAACATATTCTAAGTTATGTCTCTTTTTGATGGTGACAACTAACACTTTAGTTTAATAAGAATGTGATTGCCTTCTAGAAAACCAAGGTTTCCATCAGTTTTTATATAATCAAATCAGTTTTCCATAATTTTTCAAAATTTATTTTGAATGAAAAGGTGCCAATTTTTGAAATTTTTTAGGAGCAACAAAGAACAGATGTTTCCTGAGAGTATTTGCTTACCTCCTTCCCATTCACCCCCAAAGCATTTTAAAGGTATAACAAACCTATTTTGAAATCTGTACAAATCAACCAATGATCTTATTGAAGATGTTGTCCCTGTGCATGTTTATGAAAAGCTTCACTGATATTTCAAATATTGTGAAGAACAAACCAATCTGGTTGAAAAAATATTTCTATATCTAATCGTACAGATCTTAGCTTTTGGGAGGCACTATTTATCCACAGAGCATTAATGTGACCTACTGATGAGATACCATCACATAGAGAAATTCCTCCAAACATTTGGAATTACAGACAGAATCACAGAATTATTGTTACAATATTGGAGAAGGCATATGCACAGATATTTTGGGTTTTGAACATTTAAATCCCTTCTAGTGACATTCAGCACAGTGGTAAGAAGCCACCTCATCAGCCAGAAGGAAAACAACTTCTAGGTAAGGGCTAACACAGTTTTTACCATTTATAAATTAGCAAAAGTGGCATCATCAAAAAAAAAAAAAAATAAAAATCTTGAGTCAATAGTAGAAACTAATGAATAAGATTTCATGGAAAACTGATTTGGAAAAATCCTGTCTCAGACTATCAGGACACAGCCATGATATTTAACAGATGTATTGTCATATTAGCTTAAATTGGAATAGTAAGTTTTATTATCCTTATGACGTACACATTTATTTTCATTTTTATGATGAATATTTGCAATTTAAGACAACTTAGTAGAAAAATTTTGATCTATTAAAGCAAACTGACTTTCAGGGCTTGTTTCAGAACTGTTGCATCAACACTAGATATTTATTTATTGAAAGAGTTTTCCTCACTAAATCAGTTGTGGGCGTGGAACTATACCACTAAATCTGGTTTTTTAGTTTGTCTCAGGAACCTTCTCATGATCTCAGAAGCAACTTAAAGACTTAATCTGCTATTTTTCCAGGTTTATATGTTCAAAATCCCCAGGTGTCTGAATGGTTTACTTTATACGTGCACACCAGCTCCCTTGAACACTTCAGACAAAAACTTTTCAAACCCTGCCCAAATCCTATTGACATTTTTCTCTACCATCATTTTAGCTCTGCCTAAATGTCTATAACATTTGTCCAAGCCTTGCAATAAAGGATAGTACAAACAAACAGCCAAGAGAGATGGAGATAAGGCAAGTCTGGAGTTTTTAAAATTAATATTTAATAAATTAAGTCATTTATGAAACTAGCCAGGGAGAGAGAGGCTAAACAGGGAACAAACAAGATTGGTTGCTAAAAACAAGGTAGACATCCTGGTTCAGTAAGGCCAGGTTGGTAGCAAAGGGGAACTGAAGGGTTGAGGGAGCACAAAGGGAACGTCAGGAGAGAGGTTTAGCTGTTAAGCTTTCATATATACACCAACTAGTTCTTGGCAAGTATGAGGCTAAAAGGCCATAAGATATGAAATATTTCACTTGTGAGTCAGTTTTCTTGCACTTAACAGGGAGATTTGCAAACTTCTTTCGAAGAACTTGATCCCAAAACGTATTCCCAGTGTAAGTAGCTTCCCTGGGGCATATGTGAAAGTCCTCATCAAAATGGCCTGAAACTTCACTAGATTCCTTCTGCCTTCATTCCTCATCACGTTTAACTATTTAATAAGCTTTGAATTCCAAAGAAATACACAAATGCTTTTGGAGAATATTGAAAATTGTTTACAAGCTTCCCCATGAACCTGAAAATCTGTATGATTTTCCCTCTGCAAGCAGGACTTCAAGCTACATGTGGTTGATAGTACCTAAAGGTAAATGTACATCTGGCACTCACCACAGGCTACTAGGAATTTCTAATTGCTGTCTGTCCTCAGCGTTTCCCAGAAAAATGTCTTGTGGGCATCGTGCTACATAGAAGTTGTTGGAAGCAGAGAGCAGCTGTACACTCAGAGCACTTCTGCAAGATTGAGTTTTGAGAATTTCAATCCAAACACAGTATTTTGTTCAGGAGCAAGAGAAAAAGGTGTTCATGGGTGAACACGGGGGAGACCTGCAGCAAGCAAGCATTAATGAGCATCTTGCATGCCTAAGGCTGCCCAGCTGTCCATAGCAAGCCAAAGAGATATTGTGCATAACTGTCTGCCCTGGGAATATTGTTCTCTAGATAAGAGGAACAGGATGAAAACAGAGAGTTGATTAAATTAACTTTAGCTGTCTAATTTATAAAACTCACAATGAAGCATTTTTGAGTTCTCATATAGCCCATTTTTAGCTTTTCTCAGGTAATGTAGTATACAATATACAAGACAAATGCTAGGTGTGTTAGTCTCTGTTTTATTTTTTTTCCTATGAGGAAATCTATAGATCCTTCTAATTTCCCTAACTCTCCAAGTAAGCAATATCTTTTATTTACCACCAGGTCCCCTTCTCTTCTAGCAGTTTGGTGTATTAATCTATAGACTGCAAAAGAATTCAATGTAGCCAGTGCACCAAAAACACCAAAGCAAGGCACCATACTGGTTTCTGCCATCAGTACAAGAGCTTGAGAACTTCCGCTCTCTTCTTCCTTTACCTTCTCAGCTTTAATAGCCCCTTCTGCCCTACATCTGGCAGGAGAAACAGAGCTTGATAGTGAGAATGTGCATCCCATCCACACTTTTGTGGCAATCAGAAACAAACCACCATGTAGAAGGCAGCTGATAAGTCACCCCAACTTTGTCGCAAGTGGCATGAGCCTCAGCAGTCAAATCAGCCCTGACTGCCCCTAACTCAGAGCTCTGTGACAACTCCAGCTCTGTTTCTGCTGCTCTACAGACTGTGCACCATAATATGTCCCATTTCTTGCCTTTTGTGTATTTAAGGCATCACAATATATGCATTAGAAAGTCCCCAGAGTTGCCTCATAATCAAATGTCAGGAGTGAGGAAAAATTTCAATCACTGCCCTTAAGCTCACTTGCCTAAAAGGTGAGGATTTGTCACTGCTCCTAAAGAGCCATCAAATGCTTTATATCCAGCAATCAGTTATATTCTTTTTCCTTGGAATTCTTTTCAGCTGGCATGAAGTACTACTTTAAATGATTCTGCTGTTGTGCTTATTTCAAGACTTCTTTTAAGATATTCATAAGAAAAACCCTGTACAACAGACTAGAGGCTGAAAAGATATAAAGAGAAATCTGACAAACCAGATTCAATCAACATCCAAATTTTGCCTAAAAATAATTAATAAATTATTGCCATCAGGCAACTAGTGAATATTTCAGTTTAAAAAGTTGTGTTAAACAAAATGGTTATCATGAAATTTGGAAACAAAATTTCCTGTCCTTTCATTTCAAGATGACTCTGGGATAATGAATCTACCTAAAATTAAACTGGTTATACAATAATCCCTTTTATAGTTCATCTTTATAGCTTTTTGTAGCCATGGGCAGATTTCACACAAATTTAACACTAAGTTGATATCTCGAGCACAATGAAATTCCTAAAGACTAAGTAAATTAACAGCTTGATACAGGTGTGTAAGGTAATGTGATAAATTATGCTGAGACTGAAGAAGAAATGAGGGAGAAGTGGGCTGAGTTCAGCCACCTTCAGATGAGCAATTGGTACTGATTAACCGGCCAATTATGCATATGACGAGCTCTGCACTGATCAGATGCATCACCACAGCTGATTCTTGCTCAGTAGAAGTGTTATGGAGACTTAAGAAGGGACAGGGTGGATTGCAAAGCAGAGACTTTGAGCCCAACTTCACTGCAAACTCAGTTTTCTTATATATTTCTCATAAGTATATTGCTCCTAAGACTGCTCTCAAAGAGCAAAGCGAAGAGAACAAAAATTAAAACAATAGCAGAAAAACAGAATTTAAAAAAATAATTGGATGCTAATTTGTTATAAACTAAAATATTTGCCCTGTTTTGGTTCAGAAGAAATAAAGATGTTAATTTCCTTTAGTATGATCCAAACCAAATATTTCTTCCAAATTTTCCCTTTGTCTACAGAATGAGTTATTCACATAGACCTAAGTGCAGTATGTAGCTGTCAACTGTGCATAAATACCATGTCAGAAACCATGCCATAAAGTCCCAGGCTGCAGTACAAACAGAATGCTTGCTAGGAGCACTGCACACGGCAGTGGGAACCACACAGAACCTATTCCTGTGCCACTGTACCAGACACTGCTGAAATATAATTTTATATCAAAGACATGTGGTCTCAATAGCAACAGTAAGCACGAAGCAATTCAGGAATCCTGATATTATCTTTATAGAACAAAAAGTTTTAGTCCTCTTCCTGGGTTTTTCTCTTTCTTCCCATTTGCAGGTTTGGGAAACAGCTCATAGAATGACAAGTTTACAGAAAATTCAGTGGCCATAAGGATGTCAAGATGACATAACTATAAATAAGAATAATGATTTTTTTTTTCCACCCAAATTAGCTTACATTGACATTTTTATTTACTGTGGTGTCATGATTTGATCCTGGCCAAGTGCCAGACACCCATGGCAGCTGCTCACTCGTTCCCTCCCTTGCCACAACTGGGCTGAGGAGGGAAGGAGAGGGGGAAAGAAAAGGAAAAAAAAATTAACACAAGGATCCATGACTTGAGATAAGGAATCAGGAGTAAATACTCCAAGGACAAAACAGGCTCACTTAAGTTGCAAAGTGAAATTTATTACCACNGACATCCACCCGCTCCAGCGTGGTCACCTCCTCCACAAACTGCAGGACTTTGATCTCAGTCTCTGTCTCTCACTGGGCTGCGACTGCTTCGGCTTTTCCTGGCATCTATGGCTACTGTAGCTTCTGCCATTCACGGCTGCTGTGGCTTCTGGCATCTCCCCGCTCCAATGTTGGCACCTTACCCACGGACTGCGGGTGGCTCTGCATCCCTCATGGACCCCATGGACTGCAGGGTCACAGCTGCCTCACTATGGGCTCACCATGGCCTGCAGAGGAATCTCAGCTCCAGTGCCTGAAGCACCTCCTCCCCCTCCTTCTCCACTGACCTTGGGGTCCATATTCCTACCAGATACGCTTTATATAGCTTTCTAATTAGGAATGCATTCATTCAGTTGTACTTTAAACACATTGCAGCAGGGAAAATTTCATCTTACATATAATGAAATAAAATTTCCTAATACATATTTGTTTTATGTACTGTACAACTTTATATTGAAATACTGTCAGCTTCCTTTACAGCAGTATTAACAACCATCAGTTCAATTCTACTTTGACTTTTTTCTTGTAGCCACCAAAGCCTTTGCCTCAGATTGTATCCTATGTCAAGATGTAGCTTCAGAGCTATAATCATTAATTCTAGTTTAAAAACCAGTGACTTAGCCCACCAAGTTTTGTTCCATTTTATGATATTCTCTTTGGCTATGTGCAATAAATGACTAAAGACTGAGATGTTAAAACAATGCCACACTTAGCTAAGTTGATTTCTTCAGAAATCTGTATGTGTCTCTGTTTGCCTAGTGAGCTTTGTCATTTCATGCATATGTTGAGAGAAGTCAAAAGGGTTTTAAAAAGTCTTAAAAGATTGAAGCACTATTTTTGAACATCTGTAATCTCCAAGCAATTCTCTCTAAATAGAAATGTTTTGCACAAGAAATAGCTGCTGTAAAGTCCTCTGACATAGCAGAAGCAGATTAGCTAGCTGTTTAAATTCTGGACTCTACTTAATGAAAAACATTCATGTCACAATACTCAGCTAAGCCAAAAGCCTAAGCTCAGATATATACATCCTCTTTTTGAAGTATAAATTTTGAGTATGCAATCAATGTGATCTTGGCTAACAATACAGTTTTAGATTCACTCAGACACAATAAAATCAACTTTATTCTATACAAGATCATTAAAGTAATTCTGAATAACAGTTCTAGGTCACACCGATTGGGTTGAAAGTATCAAAAGCTACATGCCAGTGAAAGTAACACCTAAAGCCATGCAGAATAATATTTTTAGAAAAAATACCACTATGTTATTTCCATCAATATAATTTTAATAGTAAAATTTAATAAAAATAGTCTTCCCTCACCAGTCAGCAGTTGATGCTATGTTGAAATTATTAACCTTAATTCATAATTTTATAGTCTTGCCACGCATCTGACAATTATATATTATGATTTTATAGTAAAAAAACCACACAGAATGCCAAGATAATCCTGTCTCAGTAGAATATATGTAATGAAATAGGAACTAAATACATGCTGGAATAGTTAATTGATGTTATTTATATATTTATCCTTCGTCCTAGTTGTCCAACTGTTTCCTCTAGATCACTGAGCTGTATTAAGCTAGTGAGAATGACTAAGAATTTAGCTAAAACACCTTTATTTTTACATTGCTTTTCTTCAGAGTTATTCTAAGAAAAAGGACATGTAAGGTTTTATATAAATTTTTGTATTATCACACTTCTCAGAACTGCATTTGGACAGAGTTATGCTGTTTGGCACCAGTTCATATTCCTAAATATAGGAATATCCTTCTCTCTATGTAAATAGGGGTAACCTTGGAAGGCTTTATTGATGACAAAATATCACCTTTCTATGTTTTTCCTGTAGGAAAAAATTATGCCTCATGCCAATGCCAAAGGAACTGTAAAAGTTCCCACATGGTTTTAACTATACAGAGTTCTTAAAATACAATGATATATTTTCTTGAATATAAGCCATTTAAATGGATTCTAGTTAGAACGTCTTATTAATTTTTCATTCTGGTTATAGTCTCATTGGTCTTGTTTTAAGCACTTTTCTCCAAAATAATAAAAATCCCAGCCTGGTCTTAATTTGCTGCTTGGTTTCTTTTCTCTTTTACCTCACACAGGACAAAGCCTCAAACTTCCATTAAATGTTGATTTGACAGGGAAATGAATAATCTTTTTTATCTCTGTCTTTAGAAATACAGTGATAAATTTATGGTGAATGTCAGTGTGTTCTGAAATGCAACCATGGTGCACCAAGATAAAAAATCTGCTTGCTCGGGAAATATTATTAACAGACCATGAAAGAACAGCATATAATAAAAAAAAAAGAAGATCAAAAATAGAGTCAGGATCTCATTTCACATCTTCTTATCACAATTCAATTTCAAACATATTATATAAGTTCTGGTACATAACTATGAAACTCCCAAACTTTCTAATTCTTAACTCTAAATAGACAGTAATTATGGCAAAAGCTTCATGTCTTGTATGCCATATATAATGTATATGTATAGCAGGGATAAAACTGTATCTTGTATATGTAGACATGCATAAATTTTTCTTTACATATGTATGTATAATTAATTTCAATTAGTATTTCACATTAAAATTGCGCTCTTTATATGATCTGTCACAAGTTTGCTTATGTCTTAACAGCTTAACAGCAAGAGCTCAACAGTTAAAACAAATAGCTGGGAGTTTATCAGTCTGTTTTGAAATAAAATCCTCTAAAAAATTATGTGGCTTTTTAACAATATCAAATTTTAATTGATCGGAAAGTATTTATTAAAATACAACACAATAAAACTAGTTTTTCTAAAACTATTTCATTGAAATTTGGAAAGCACAGTAAAATTTAACATGGTATATTCATAGAAACATAGAATCATAGAATACCAGGTTGAAAAATACCTCAAGAATCATATAATCCAATCTTTTCTGTCAAAAACGTGGTCTAGACAAGATGGTTTAGCATCCTGGATACTCGTATCTTAGAGGTGTCCAACGTTGGATAATCCACCACTTCCCTGGGGAGGTTATTCCAATTGCTGATTGTGAAAAATTCTCTTCTTGTGTCCAATTAGAATCTCCCCAGGAGTAATTAATTTTATTCAACTACTTTATGAACGAAATAAATAAAGGAAAGAAATGCATTCAAAATATTTTATTTATGTGCTATTGTGTTTGCCATATAATCATCTCATTGTTACCTATGTCTGGGTGGATCAGCAACAGAATATTTCCCTAAATTAAATAAAACTACTCTGAGGTTATATATGCTCCTTCCTCTCCCTCTGAACCTAACTGCATACCAGACTACCTTTTCTACTTTAACGATTCTCTCCTAGGCAAACTGATTAAGCAAATCATTGGAGGCACCAGATGCCAATAATTCTTTCAACAGCATAGTTGTAAGTACTGCAGCTTGAAATTTGCTGTTGACAATGCATACAACTCTCTCAGAATGGTAAAGTTATATTAAACTCAGAAAATCCCATCTTCTCTCATTTTGTAGCAGAGCTGAGGAGTGAAAATACTTCAGCCAAATATTTCAGGCTTGTCTCAGAAGTCTTAAATCCACAAGTTAGCAAAAATCTGCTGAATACACAAAGCTCATAATGACTTCAATAATATTCTGGATTCCTTGCACTTATGAAGATTTATTTGCAATTCAAAACTTAATTTCAGGCAACTATATTTTTTTCAAAAGTCTGTTTTCACAGAGCAGAGTCTGCCAGATTGCTTGTGACGAAGGTATTTCCCAAAAGGCTGCTTAGCGTTTGTGCACTAGAAAAAACTACAAATCACTTAGGAAAATATGAATTGCTATATTTTCACTCTCTGTTTTATTAAATCCCACTTCAAAGTTACTGTAAGTCAAACATTTTCCCCCTCATTCTTGATATCTTCCCCTTTTCACCTAATAGAATATTTCCTCTTGACATTCATTTGTTTTTCCTTCTGTTAATATAAAATTCTGATTTTTGAGATCATACTTTTCATTCAGTTTTCAGTTCTCCATGCAGAACTTTTCTATGGCAGGAGAAAAATAATATTTAATATTTGTTGAATGATTAAGGTGGTCAACAGGTTTTTGTTCAGTTATTTGCAGTGTCACAATCTCTAGTACTTTATTATAATTTTATATAAGATTCTCCAAACTATTTCAGCTTTGTTTCAAAATATTTTCCACTTACAGTGTCACTGGCTCAATATATCATCATTCCTATTTTTATAAAATTCCTCAGGTAACTAGATCATGAGATATTGCTCATATTTATAATATGTAAGGTTGAAAATTGGACCCTGACTCATTGGGATACCCCAGAATATCCAGTCATTTATATTACCAAAAAATTAATGCAGGCTTGATATACTTTCATAGCACAAGAAAAAAAGAAATGTTGATGTTATTTTGTCTTCACCTTATACAGCCAAAAGTGGCTTTAAAGAAAAAATCAGCATATGTGAGATAAATACCTATTAAATAATTTTCTTACTAATACTACTACTACTATTATTAACTATAATCTAATAGAAAAACCTCCATCCAAATTCAAGTGGTCTAGATGTGCTCTTATTTAAAATTCTCTCATTATCATATTGCTTAGTTGTTATACAGTTTGGTTTACATTACTAAAAATTAAATTAAAATAAAATTGATATTTCATACAAACCTTTAAATAGAAACTTGAAATTAAAATGAGGCATGGTATGTTCATCAGCATAATAGTAACAATGACACTTGCTTTTACCACTGCACATGGATAATAAATTATATTACTAGTGAAAAAAACCCACATCACACTGTTTTATACAATTCTTCTCCTATTGTAGCTATGTGTATGACTGCAGTAGACAAATAGGATGTCTAAAAATAACCATAGTAGGGACCAATACAAGCTGAACCACCTGGGATGGTTGATCTTCAAAAAAATCTGTTCTCACATGGAGTTCTGTAGACAGCATTAGAAATCTGAAATAGCTAAAACTTCAATTTCTAAGTTTTTAATTAAAACTTCTTCTGATCAATCATGAAAAGTAGAAATCTTACGAAAACAACACCTACAGGCAGATTTCAATGTCTGTAATATCTTAGTTGTTCTAAAATAATTTTCTTTTTTTGAACACTATATAATTTTTAGTCAGTAGCAAGTATTTTTTGTCGTTTCAGATTAATTACCTCACTAAACTGACTGATGTGTCTCAGGATATGCAAAGCTTCTTAGAATCAAGTTGTGGTTTATCCTGAGATTCCATTTTAAATCTTCAGTGTACTTTTTCTGTGAGACCTCTGACTCCAGAGATAAAAGCACAGATGGATTCTAGGTGACAGTTAATCTGATAGGTATTTTGGGCTTAATATGATTGTATATTTAATATCCATGCATTTAATTCTAAGTTATATTAATATGTAACTTTAATGTCCATAGTGATGTTATATATTAAAAAACAGTTACTAAATGATGTTATCTAGGTAATGTTTTTCCTTCTTCATATCTCCTGGACTTATGTAAAAATCTAGTAGTAGAGGATTAATTTTATTTCATACTTCCTGATTTAAAATTTGTACCTCACTAATGGTGAACTTATAGACACCCCAATTGTATAATTTTCAGCCTCAGATTGCTTATTTTGATTACCTCACAGTTTCCTAAATGAAATCATGCTGAACCTGATCTCAAGCCAATTGAAATAAATTTGAAATATTTCATTTATTTTGATGAATTAATTTATCTTAACACTTTGAAAGAAAAATACACAAAGCAAAAATTTTCAATTAAACAAACCATTCTATGATTCTATGTTTAGGGTCGTGTTTTGGAGTTTTTTCTTAAAGAAAGAATTAAAATGATCCAGTTTTTCTAATTATTTGAGAGTCACGAGACTGAATTACTTTAAGGTTATTTAAATGTTATGACTACAAATGAAAATCTTTGAAGTAGGGATACAGTGCAAATGTACCATCCTAGTGAATCAACATAATTATTCTAAACCCTATTTTACCTATATATATTATTTTTCTACACTGCATATGAGTATTAAAATTTGTTTTACAGAATCACACTAACATATCAACTCATCTCTATACCACAATAACAAATAATAGCCCACTTTATCAACAAACGTAGCTCACTGCTAGAACTTAGTGAGTGTTTTTAAGGGGAAAGTTCCATTTCTGAGATGCTTGTAATTTGACAAGTAAATTAGAAGCTTAAGAAGTCATAAGACTAAGCTGTCATGGGGTGGATCTTGAATATGTGGTCCAGCTATGTCAGTAATGGGATAAACAAAACATGTTTTCAGTAAATTAGTAAGTTCCTACACTTTGAAAGAGATCTTTCAGGATGATCCCCATTGTCACTGATAACAGCTTGGCTGCACAGTGTAGATATTTTCAGACAACCTGTGGATCTAAACTCCCTTTTTAAATGTTCATTTTATTGGAGATCTGACTCTACATTAACTCATGTCACATTTTAATTAATGTTGACTATTTACTTTTTCATTGTCTTCTAAGGTTGGAGCTACTTTGGCTGCAGCTGGGACTGGAGTCTTACTGCTGGTGGTGGAAGTGACTTTGGGCTCTCTTCTAAGCTTCAAAGGCCCAGGCATAGCAGAGAATTTAGAATTAGTTCTCCTCATTGCGATTACACAGCATTTCAGTAAACATTGCATTTTTTTATTCTATACTCTATATTCCATATTAAAAAATAAGAAATGAACAGAAATTGTTGCCTTGAATGAGAATAACATTTCATACTCTCGTAAGGTTTTTTTTCTCATTTACCTTTTTTATCATTCTTTATACTGGTATTTTTTCACTCGATTTCAACCATAGTTCTTTTCTTGTTTGATTTTGAAGGCTATATGGTATTTTTATTCTTACTATATTATAGACAGATGCCTCAATGTGTCTATCTAATGTAGCAGTATCAACACTGAGTGTGAATCAATACCTGAATCTGAATGCCACAACTGTATAATCTAACACTTCAATTTTACTATAGTAAAAAAAAAATATGCAAATGACAAAGTTGGCATTAGTAGTAGCTTTAGCAATGAGGGAATAAAGAGGGAAAATCTGACAGGATAAAAAATAAAAATATCCTAACAGCAAGCACAATTGTTACTGAGCAAAGCAAAACATCATCAAATAAGAATTTTTCCTATAAAGGCTCTCATTGTTTCTGAAACAAAATGTTAACAACATTAGTAATAGAATATAATATGTCAACTTAGATCTATTTTCTCTTAAATTTATTGTCCAATTTACACAATATAATTAAAAATACATTTTCAAATTTCTCCTACAGCAAGGTTAATAAGAACATGGATTGTAGATGGTGTGGATCATTGTAATAATCCTCACTTGACCTCCTGTAACACAGGTGAAAGGGCTTTCATTTTAATGTTCTGATATTTAAATCAAGTCTCCATAGACTTATCTTAATCAGAGAATGGAAATAGATATGAAGTATAATTTTTGTGTATACCTCCTGGTCTGACATTTGTCTTCAGTGTGAATGTCCTTGACTTTTGTTGATTGTATTATCCTTCTTTTATTAGTTAATCCAAAAACTAACAGACAGGTTAGAGCACAGGTGAATAGCTCCATAAGCATGCATGTACTTCTACCTCGCTAACACAGGCTAACTCGGTGGTACTAGAATATGTAACAGTTGATATATTTGTTCACCTCTTCGAGTAAACATCCTGTCACTGGAGTTTATAAATTAAATTGTTGCTCTTTCTTTTTGTAGTTGTAAAGATCTATGAAATACTGTTTGAACCTCTTATCTTGTGAATATCCTCCACTTTGCAGATGTAACGTGATCCTTTAGCAAGTATTAGCAACATTACTGATCTTACTTTAGTATGTTGGATATTTCTTATCATGGTATAGCCAATGTATATCTCAGAGTCTCTGTCTGACACCATTTCTCACAATGTTCCATCCATGAAATCTCATCCCACATCTTGGGCAAATGGGTCACTTTTCTTGTATGATAAGAGGCTGCTGTTCCTAACTCTTGGAGAGCTTTGAATCAATGATGAGTGTAACTCCGATATAAATACCAGTGGCCATAAACAGTTTATCTTGCCATGATAAAATACATTCCAACCAAATTTCAGAATATAGCAAGTCAGAACATGATTAGATTTTCATTTTTTATGTTACCATCTGCAAGCACTACAGAGTTTTGAAGTGGGGAAAAAAGTAAGTTTATCTCCTTCCTGAAAGTGACTGATTTTTCAAATGCTACAAAACCTGCATGTTACAGGATCATACAGTTTAGGTTTCTGCTGAGTGCTTTTAGGTATTTCATCTTCTAAAGCTTTACTTACCTCTTTACCCTTTATTCAGAGAACCCTCGTGACCCACAACAGCTGGAACTAAGCACACACCATTATTTTATCTATCATAAAACTCATTTATATGTCTCTGTTTTACTTCTAGAAATGAACACCTTAATACAGTGAAAAATGCAGGCATTGTAAAAGGAGGTATTAGTGCTGCATGAATTAAGCTGAAATACATGCGTTTCTCATGCATAATTAAAAGACGGCATCTTGCCCAGACATATCCAAATACTGTAGCTTTTTCACACAAGATCAGACATGGTTGTTAAATCACAGTTTATTTTTCTGCGAATCTATCTCATCCCTTGGGCTATTCAGGCTACAGTAAGTTTATTTTCACCTTTGAAGACTAAACTTTATGTTTCTAGGATGTAATAAAAAGGTTAAGGAAACTGATGATATTCTTCTGTTTTACTGGAAAGGGTGTATTGAACTTTAAAATGTCTCTCAATAATAAATACACAACAACCCTTCATGTGGTTGTCTACACAGAATATTAGACACTGTATTCAGCACATGTTGGAATTAGAGACTGGAATTGGAAGCCAAGAATTCTTGAACTTTATGTATTGATGAGATAAAATTTACTTCACCCCTGAGAAAGTCACTTAACTGTTGAAACTTTTTTTAATGTACTCCCCCTAAAGTGTGGACAATGGTAATTACTTTCTTCACAAAGTACTATGATGGTGAAAGAGTGTGCTCATTACTTTGCTAACCTCTTGGTTTTTGCAAGAGACCTGTCTATAAATCTGTAGGGTTTTTGTGAGTGTGATGTCAGTGAGCTAAAATTACTTAAATTACACGTAAGTTAAGTTACGCTTAACTTAATTACTTAAGTATAACTTGAGTAATTTTAGCTCACTGACATCAATCAGTGATAGAATTGATAGCATTAATGGGTTTTTCTAGCAGAAGAGATGCTGTGGAAAAAAGTCCCACAGGAATCAACACAACAAACCTGTTTAATTCATATTTGACTAAAGACTAGGCAAGCTGCGAACTTTAGCTTTCCTATCTCAACAATTTGGAAATTGTACTTTTTTGGTTGTTTCTGTATAATCCTTCCATCTTCTGCATCTTGATTATTTGAAGAAGAGACTATTACCCACTTGCTACAAGATCAAAGTATTTTGAGTCAATACTCCCTCTTTGCCACAGGGAGGACCGTTTAAATACTAGAATTAATTACAAATCTTGTGTGCAGTGTGGATCATGGTAATCATTGCACCACTAAGAAGATCTTTTCACACCCCTTCTTCATCTTTTAATATGTCTGTATCTTCAATTCACACACCTGACCCTTTCATAAAAATAGTAGGCCAGGATGTCTCATTTTCCTTTGAACAAATATTCAATACAACTTCTTTGGGTTCTATTGTTATTTTCTGCTTAATTTAACCATTTTCCCCTTTATTTTTATTACACTTTTATTGGTTTTGCCCTTTACTCTTACCTTCTTTTAAATCCTTTTTTTAAAATATATTTTCTTTCTTCACACTCACAGGTGTACCTACAGAAGTGATGAACCAAAACAGTGAATATTACATTCATTTTGAGGCTGCAGAGTCTGAAAATATCCAGTTATTTTTCCTCTTGTAATGCTTCAGAGTCCAGGATTTGTTTTTCAGGTAGCCCTGTCCCATAAAGCTACCATTTCACCTTTAAAGCATATGACTTCGTAAAATTCACCTGGTTCCTGTAGAAAACAATTTTGAGAAAAGCTGCTTGCATTGCAAATCTCAGGAGGAGAGCCACTCTGTGGAAGGTCCAAAAATGAATGTAAGGATTTGAGAACAGGTACATCACTGCACGAAAAAAAAGGGAATGTAATGCTAGGACCAGGCGGAATGACTTTCAACTGAAAGAGGGCTGATTTAGATCAGATTTCATGAAGAAATTCATTACTATGAGGCACTGGCACATTGCCAAGAGAAGTCATGTATGTCCTATCCCTGAAAGTGTTCAAGGCCAGGCAGGATGGGGATCTGAGCAACCTAGTCTAGTGGGAGGTGTCCCTGCCCATGGCAGGGGATTGGAACGAGATGATCTTTAAAGTCCCTTCCAATCCAAAACATTCTTTGATTCCATAATTCTATGAAAACAACTCTACTGCTGGTTTCTGTATTTAGTGAAATATTTGTAAGGATTGTGAGCTCAGACACAAGCTATAAGGAATTACAACAGTCCAGACAGGAATTTGAATGACTGGATCACCACAGCCAAAAAACCATCTGGCTTATGTGGTTTGGCTCTTTAATTAATCTCATTCTCTAGATGAGAAATTCTGGGGGAGTAAAAAGTTCAAAGGATCACTCAGACTGTGAACAGACCTGACCATATAGGTACATGTTTGGTTTTTAAGGTGTTATAATGGTATTTGCTAAGCTCTTGTAATATTTACCTGTTCCCTAAGACTACCCTGAAAGGTCTAGGTTTTTTAAAAATAAATTTCTGCCTAATATCTACATTTTAAAGAGAAAAGTTGGAGAAGAAAATATTCATGGTATGTAATATTGTCTTTTCTTTGGTCAGGAGAAAGTTATTTTTCAGCATCTCCATTTTTCTCCATAGTTTGGACTATGAGCAACCTAGACATTTGACATCCAGTGGACCTGGAGACTGTTAGAATTAGGAGGCAATTTGAAAGTAGTTTCTTGTAAACTAGCCAGATTCTGATCTGTTTTAAGACAGGCTAAAGATTTTCTGCAACAGTTGAGTAGGAATTATTCCTGCTGTAAACCATAAGCACATTAATTCAACAATTTTTTAAAGTAATCTATAAAGATCATAAATATACACACACTTCAGTGAAGGATATATATGACTAATCTTTTGACTGACAGATTGCTGTAGGATCCTTTCTGTTCCTGTCAGGAAATATTTGTTGCTTCAGGAATTGATACAGAGCAAGAAAACAGACAGTTTTATACACCCAATTGTAATTTGAAGGTTTAAATTATATAGCTCTGAAGAAATATCTAAATCCCATTTGTTTGTTTTACAAACAAGCAGACAAAAAAAACCACAGCTACAGGTAAAACAATCAGTTCATCTATTATGTCTGAGATTCTTCAAAGCTGGATTATAATGTGAGTCTCCTGTCCCACCACAAGCCCTAAATGTCTGTTATATGAATAAGAACCAGTTATTAAACAAAATAAATAAACTAAAAAGAGCCAAAAACCCAAAACCAAGCCAAACTCAAACTGGAACAATACTTTGTTCCTCTACACTCAACATAAAAGCTCAACACAAGCCCTGTGAATGCTGGGTTTACAGCCCATCAAAATGTGAAGAAGGCAGCCCTAAAATAACATATGGGCACGTATAGATAACAAAGCCTATAGAATCAGTTCATGTAAACCTACCCAAAAGATACAAAACTGTCACAAAGTTTAGAAACATCTGTTAGAGGATGCAATGGACAGAGAATGTTGAGTCCCGAATAGCAGAATATTTAAACAACAGCATTGAACACACATTTCAATTCAATTCTTACACAGATGGTGTATGCTCATACATAATTAGTGAGTCAGGGAAGGTGCACTCCAAAGCACCTCCACACAGCCCATCATTAAAGTGCTCTCCCTCCCAAAGCACTTGGATGCAAGAGGGAAGGCATTACCCAATGTTCCCTGAAGGCTTCGAGCTGAACTCATGAACACCCCTGAGAGCGATTCTATCTGTTGCACCACAGCAAAAGGGAGACAATGTCCTGGGAGGTGGAACTGCAGCCTCTTGCAGGTGGGACTACAGTCAAATGCCATAGTAAGGAGAAGTCCATGGTTTGTAAACTCAAAGGATGTCCATGTAAAACAGTTCAATTAGTTGGCATTTTTGACGGGTTTCACCTTGTCAAAATAACTAATGCTGTTAAATCAACCAATCACTCATTTGAATAAATAATAATTAATATGCACTGTGAAAGACTGTATTAACAGTATAACTTCCCAGATTGTAGAGAGTACAAGAATACTTAGCTAACATTACATTAATTAACAGTGAACAAAAAATTGACAAATTCTGGATATACAGTACTACTGTGAATGACAATTAGGGATCTGCCAAAAATTACAAGCAGAGGCAACAGAAAACGCTGAAGAATTTTTTTGTTTCTCTCTTAAATCCACTGTGTGGGAGGAGAAGAGCATAGAGGGACTTTCCAAACTGTGGAATTTGTATGGGGGAGTTTGTTTTGATTATACATTTCATTTAATCTCAAATTTTTACAGGAGATACTTCTGAAAGACATTCAGAAACACGTATTTTTAATGAGTTATAATCTGTGTTAATGAGCATAGTTTTACACAAAAAAAAAAATTGAAAATCCAAATCCTTCAAGCTGTGCAATGAGCATCCAGTATCTTACAGCTCAAGAGAAGGCAAATGGCATTCTTATCACAAATTAAATATAAACATAAATACCTGAAATGTCCCTAGGCTTGAAAACTACTGTGGTGAATTTCTTTACCTGCATCTAAATAATCAGCAGGTTTATTTCATTAATTATAAATCAAGCATCTGATTGCAATATCCATGCTGAAAAACTAGAAAAGTAAACTATGATCAGTTTTAAATATGCTGATAAGGAAATTATTAAAATTCATCTTTGAAGGTAGTTTACTGAAAACATCAACATCTGTGAAGTGAATCATACGATAAAGAATAAATGTCTGTGGGATCAGAATAATACAAAACTTACTGGTAGCAACAGTATAACAGTAAAAGATAGGACTTCCATATTGTAATAAAATGGTCAAAGATTAAAGATTCAGTTCTGAAACAGCCTGGCCTGCCTCTTTGTGTGCACATTATTATAAATACTGTAATTTTCAAGCTGTTGTCCCAGATATTATGCTTACATTTAAAATAATTTTTATATGTGTGAAATGTCTTCATTTTTTTCTTTAATCTTGGCTAATTTCCATTATGCTGAAACATGCCCTCTGCTTAGGATGCAGGGAGACCTTATTAGTTGATGAGTCCATGGGCTGATGGTCAATTTGTGCTCTTTGAGGTGGCCCATTGTAAACAGAAATGAACTTTTAATACTTTCTCTGGATATCATTTTTTTATGTACTAATTGAAGTACTAATAAGCCAGGATATAACAGGACAAAAATAATCTGCTGCTACAGAAGGAAAGCTTCTGATACATTTCTCTGGTGTAGTAGGATTCCTCCAACCTTGTTTTAGGCATCCACAATATAGTTGCCTAGGCCCAAGCTTTAAATCCAGCTGTCTTGAAAGCCAACTGAGAGAAAACCTTATTTGTAAGGCATGATTTATCTGACTTATTTTAGCTTTGTGTGTTCAGATGATTTAAATTATATATTCCAAGCGGTTTTCCTCCATTTATTTTAATTCCATTATATTATTCTGTAATTTTTCTAACAAGTTTGTAACAAAGCAACCAATATCATATTTTGCATTTTATATCAAATCAAAATGTTACACTATTATTTTTCTTTGCTTCTTAAGATTGCATGCATATGAACTAACAAATTAGGTTTTTATGGCTAAGAAAACCAGCTCTTGTTTAATCACATGCTCAAGAACCTGGTTTAATTTTCTGTCTGGCTCTCCAGGAGTACTGTGTTTTGATGTGATGAAACAAAGGTATGGAAAGAAAATCTTAAAGACTTCTTTTGCTGGAACAACAACATTTAACCTAGTGCCATGAAATCAAGTTCTATTTTATTCAAAGCTGGAATATGTTTGAATACTTGCTCAGCTTCCTCTCAGCTTGTCTAGTTTTCTGTACACAAGAAACACACATATTTAAATTTCAATTTTTTTCTATTTTAAGAAAATGAGAAACAACAATGCAACACAAAATAAAATTAAGGTCCTTAGTCAATAAATAAGACATTATCAACTAAAACTACATTATTAATGGAAAAGAAGACACAGAAGGTAGGAATACACCATGAAAGGATCCCCATAACTAACTGATTGCTTTAAGCTCTTAAGTATAACTTTCTCAGACTTTATGGCATGGATGTATATTCCCCAAATGTGTTCTCTCCAAATTGTTAAATAAACTCTTATGAAATTAAAAACCTTAAACAACTGCAGATGTCAATTTGCTTTGTTTTTCAGATTGAGTTGTGACAGCAATATCTATTTTCTTAGTGATTTTGATCTTCATATGTTAAAGTTAACAATTGTTGGGGTAGAGATATTTAACTGTCAATTTTTATATTTCCATTTAAGCCAGTAGAGCTAGGACAACTTAATTTATCTGAAGATTCCCATAAGTTCATGAGAAACTATTACAACAAATCTGGGGACTGAATTAAGTCTCTGAAGTGTGTAATGAATAGATATAATCAACTCAAA
This sequence comes from Pomatostomus ruficeps, assembly GCA_013400735.1. Taxonomy (NCBI): domain Eukaryota; kingdom Metazoa; phylum Chordata; class Aves; order Passeriformes; family Timaliidae; genus Pomatostomus; species Pomatostomus ruficeps. The sequence goes on along the minus strand of VYZT01015269.1, from coordinate 14,041 downwards.
ATATAAATCTCCAGGCAAATTTGTTATAAACAGTTTCATATTGATAAAAAAATAAATGAATAGTCAAACACTGCAGGAACAAAATGAACACAATGAACTCTAAGAAACAATAGAATAAAGTGTTGAATTACTCACTGGTTTCCTGTCAAACATCCAATTGGTAATGGCACCAGAGGGGACAGAATTTTTTCCTTTGGTTTTCAGTACCAAAAATCAGCTAGTTTACTCTAAACTTTCCCATTTTGCTTTGCAAAGGTGTAAAACTTCTGCTGTCAAAATTAGCATAAAAGTCACAGCAATGAAGCAGTTAAAACACTGCTGGGAATGTATCAATCAGATGGAGCATTTAGAAAAACATTAAAATTTTGTTTTTTATATTCTCTCCAGGATATATTTTACAAGAAATTTTGGGTACCGATAAAACCACTCCATTCAAGGGACAAATTGAAGCCATATTTCTCTCCGAGTATATTTTTGATCTCTGGAAATGGAGATTTGTAAATAAAGAATAATTGAGAACTTGTCATTGTTCAACAATAGAAGTTAAACAGTTGAATTTTCCCTGATAGTGAAACCAAATATTAAAGGTGTCTGAGCCTAGAAGAGCATCTTTGAGTATGTACTCATAAAAACCTCAAAACAACATATTTTCTATTTTCTAATGATGCCACTTGAAAAAACTGTTGTTAGTTTGGCAGTAAGACCAGAGTATTACTGCCCTCTTCTAAGTCATGTTCCAGAAGCCCAGAGATTTTATTTATCCATTGATGAAAACTGATTATGCTCTGGATTAAAAAAGGTGAAATGTGTATCTGGACATCCTGCAACACAAATCACCTACCATGTTCCCCTATGAGCTCTAGCAATTACTTTTCATTCTATTGAAATATCTTACCCTCCTATAGAGAAAGAAGGTGAATGAAAGTTTAGTAGGGGGTGATGCTGACACAAACAAAGCTCTAGAAGTCATAGTTGCACACCTTTATTCTCAGACACAAAGTTTCCTGGTCAAGTGACTTGAATATTCAGGTAGCTGTTTTGGTACTTTTCTATTTTAGGGCAATGCAGATTCTCTAGAATTCTATCAACAGACAGGATAGAGATGTTTGAACAACTTTCAGAACTAATATTCTCTTCTGAAGCTGGGTATTCATCCCAAACTCAAAGAAGTACAAACCAAAATATGTGCCTCAATTTAGGCAGATATGTCAGCTTTAAGCCTTCAGAATTCATCTGTGCATGCTTAAACTGACACTAACAGTTAAAATCAGTAGTATGATCCAGAATTTAGAATTTTGGGTGTGAGTTCTTCCTTTTCATTAGAGAATTTTCAGGTGCGCATCAATACTTGTACCACTGAAAAGAAAACTAGACAATCCAAGTGGAAAAAAACCACTTTGTTTTTACAAAGCTCTCTCTTCTATTTAAACGTGTTCCTCAGAAGAAAAGTTAAGCAATATTAAAAAATCCAAACCTAAGAGTCCATTTATTATTTCAAAGTGCCCGGAAAATGAAATTCCTTGTCTTAATATATTGGGTTTGTGTGGCAAGGTTTTTGCAGTGAGGGGCTGGAAAAGTGACCTCTGTGAGAAGCTGTCAGAAGCTTCCCCCATGTTGGACAGAGCCAATGCCAGCCAGCTCCAAGACAGAGCAGCCCATCAGCAGTGGTGGTAGCGACTCTGGGATAATGCATTTGAGAAGGGGAAAGAAGTTACTGCAGAGAAACCACTTGAGACAAAGACAGAAATGAAAACATACGAGTGAAAGAGCCCTGCAGGCACCAAGGTGAAGGAGGCAGAGGAGATGCTTCAGATGCTCGAACAGATTCCTCTGCAGCTGGTGGTTCAGACAGCCCCCGATGAGGCAGCAGCACCCCTGCAGCCCACAGAAGCCCACACTGGAGCTGAGATCCACCAGCAGCCCGTGGAGAACCCCATGCCCTAACCATGTTAGGTTAATGGTTGGACTCAAAGATCTTCTTGCCTTTTCCAACCTAAACAATTCTACAATCCTAGGGTACAGACTCAGTTGTGTAGTTGCCATGGTGCTGTCGGTAGAGGTACTGGGCATCTGCTCACAGTTCCAGGGGCTGGCTGGCTGCTGCGAAGGCACGGATGGGCTGACGAAGTTCCTGCAAGGTTTCACCCAACCCACCGATGGTACAGGCGCGCTGAAGAAGGAGAGACAAGTGGAGGGGCTTCCCAGATGGTTTATTCGGCACTGGGGTTGTGCCGGGGAAGCACTGGCAGAGGGTGTTACAGTTACATAAATATAGACACGAGGGGGCAGGAGGAGGGTACAACATCCAATAGGGGAGCACTGCGGGGTTTGAATTTGGTGGGCTTTGTGTAGGATTGTGCAATACAGAGCCCTCCGGGGGGGTGGTGGGGAAAACAGATACCGAGGGCGGGGGGAGGGGAGATAGCAGTGCCTGGCCATGAGATAAACCAAAACTGGCCAGAGCACACTGCAACATGTAGTAGGCGTGACTTAGAAATCGGAGCAATCAGGAGCACTCAAATAATAGTAATACATTTAGCAGATTAAATACTATGTATAAAACTATGCATTCCAAATAACCCTGTGATATGTGACTTGAGATATCTGAGGATGTAGTAGGGAGGATATCCTTTCACTTCAACAAGAACCACTCCCAAGTTCCAGTCAGCAAGAAAAATATAGAAAATTTACCTTTCCCACGTTACATTACAGTACTCCACTTGTTAAGACAAATGGGCTAAAGGCAAATTATCTAGCTGGAATAACGAAATCTCAGTAAATGAGAAACTAGAGAAAGTACCAATCTTTTGCAAAACAATAGACCATGGACACACATCGACATTTTTGGTACTCACAAGATGTCAACCTCTTCTTTCCCTTGAATGATAAAAAATGCATGGACAAGGGGAATTGATGTGGTGACATATAATGGAGTTCTCAACTATAAAACCTGAATCTGGCCACATTACAAACTAAGATATTAATCCACAGCTGTCAGCCACAAATCCAGTGTAATTGTTCAGACAGTATAAAGGGGATTTATATCTTAATAGCCCTGAGGTCTCGTGTACTATATTGTGATAGTTCATTAAAGAAGCATTTTGTGTACCTACCTGTGTATCTGTCATTTGTTTTAGGTTATTACAATGAGAAGAAGTTAACCCAAAGGAAATAAAGCTCATGTAAGAAGACTTTTCTTATTTGCAGAGTTCATCAACCCAATGAGTTCCTCCTTCAGAAAGGTATTACTCTGGGACATTAAGATAATAGATACAAAAACATTTGCATGTATTAATCTTTCAAAGAGAACTAATGCATCCATAAGATTACTTCTTGGTTTGATAAAAATTTGTGTCACATTTAGCATGATGATAATTCTGTAGGAATCTGGTACCTGTTGCACTAGTGTGGAGAGCGTCACTACTCAAACTGCCTTAAAATAGCCAAGTATTACCTTCTATTTAACAGTAAGTCCCCAGCAATGTCATTGATTCCTCATGGGTCTAACATCAAAGCAAATAATGAAATCTGTATTTTCTTTATGACATGTAAGGCCATGAAAACTTAATAATAAGATCCTGGAGAGGAATTCTTTCCCAACATCACATTTTAGTGTTTTTGAAAGTGTCTCTTTACACAAAACAATGTTCTTCTTTCCTTATTACAGGAAATCAAAAGCTGTAACTATTAAGCTCGGATCCAATAACAACATTGACCATTTCAAGAAATGTGTGTTACAGTACAAGTAATAAATACAAAGAATTGAGAAACTTTAGGTGTTCTGAGCTTTGAAAGGATCCAGTGAGTTATTCTCTGGCAATGGTACAGGATACTTGTTTTTTCTTGGAGCCTTTGAAGTATTCAGACTCTAAACAGGTTAATGTTAAGTAAGAATACAACCTGAATCCTGTCTAAAACACTTTTATGTTCTGCCCACATTCTACCCAGCCAAAATAACATCAGTTGAAAACAATCTTTAGTCACAGTAAAGAAAAGCAAGTCTATTTCACTTACCAAAGCTAGTGTGATTTTTCTTAGATTTATTTTTCTCTTTTCCGAATTCTTTAATAAATCAAGTTGAAATTTATTTTTTTTATATTCCTAAAAATACATGCACAAAAATCATTTGAATACTTCCTTCTTAGCCAGTAGAGAGTCAAGTTTTTAGGGGAAGAGTTTAAATCTGCTTTGAGATTTTGAAGGTGTCATCGGAATTTCAGATATATGTGACCTTCAGAACATATTAAAGTTTTTTCATCAACAGTCCACTCTCACAGAAATTTTTCAGGTGAGAAGGCAAAATAAAAAGTAAGTGACAGATACTGTAAATCAGGTAGATTTAATTTGCACAATGAGTCTGGGACAAGAAACTGAGAAGCAGGAAAACATGACACATTTCGCTGATGGAATCAATATATGTGATCTAAAGTTTCAGCAGAGTGAAAAAGGACCAAGCAAGAAAGAAGGTCAAAAAGCCAGCTGAAAAGAAATCATAGTCAGTGCTCAAAGAGATAAGGAGTTAAGAAGAAGTTTACAAAGGAGTATAGTAGCAACTCCCTGGTAAAGAAGTTCAAGGATGTCTTCCAGCCTTTCTCCTGACCTTCCTCTCATGATGGCTCATTGTGTGGGCTGCAACGGGAAAACAAAATTTCTGTGAGTGTGGGGTTATCACATATTCTTGCTGGCAACAGGAACAAGCATAGTGTTTGACTTATATTATTACTGTCATCTTAAACTGGTTTCTGGCTAAATGATGCAATGCACTGAACTATGGTGAGAAGAATTGCAGAAGGCAAGAAATGACTGGAAAAAAGAAGTGGGAAGAGAAAACAGATGAAAAGAATGAAAACAGGTGTAGAAGGAGAAAAATATAGTTCTGCTGCCTAGACAGATGAAACTAGAAAAAGACATTAAGAGAGAAAAGACTTTCCTAAAATGTGTAGTGTACATCTCCATATCACAGAGAAAGGTTTTTTTACTTACTTGTTTAGGACATGACAACTTTCTAGCAAAAAGTGCTCCAAGAATCATAAATTCTTATACAGTTTGCTGCCTCACAAAAGCTTCCATCGAGCAATAATCATAAAGCTGGTGTAAAACCAGCAATTATACCGTTGTCCACAGAAGGAACATAGATAAAAGAGAAAAAGGAGCCTAAAAGATGTTTAACTGGAGGTAGTATCTGGAGAAAAAAAATAATCTGCAAGAAAGGTATTGCAGAAAAGAAATAAAAGTTGTTGTCATGGTGAGAAAGAAAGAGGTAAACACAAGTTCATATTTTTAATATGGACTATGAATGATGGCAATAAAAATTTGGCTGAGCCCATGACACTTTGGCTTGTCCCTATCATATATCTCAAATATTTTTATTCTTTTCCTTTAATTTTTCAGCAGCATTTATAGTATATCTCTTGAGAGGCAAAAGCACAAAATTATTAGTAATAGGCAGGATTTTCTTTGTATGGAAATTCCTTATATATAACCTATATAATATTTTCTGATTCCTCACGTTCCTCCATTATATTTAACTAGTCCCTCTTTGTACCACTCAGTGTCCTTGTATGCCCTCATTAATAGGAAAAACATTGTTTAAGTACCTTCATAGATAAATCCTTTCTGCCCTTCATCCTTCAGGTGCACTCATCAAATGACTCCTAGAAAATTCATATTTTCTCACGCTATGTTATGTTGATGTCCTTGCACTGTATGGACACAAACACACGTACTCGAACCAGGTCGAGGAGCCAAAAAGAAGAGCCAAAGGAGAGAGCCAAAAGGAGCGAGCAAAAGGAGGGGCCAAAGAGAGAGGGCAGAACCCTCTGACCTTTATTTATATGTTCTTAGAAATCACCGTGGATTGGAGGTAGAAATTACCACCTCTCAATCACACTGGTCAAAGGAAAAATCCATCACATGTCTCCGCCTAGGAGAATGGAATGAAAACAACAGGACAGTTAGCAAAAACATGGCCATGTTTACAACAGCATGCCTGAGAAAGTACTACAGCAAAGAGAAACATTGAAAAACTGCAAAACTCAAGACAACAATGTAATGTAAGTTCAATGTGCTGTCATCTCCCAGGAAAAAGAGATGATTTCTACCTGTTCTGAAAAGCACATATTCTTGAGTATGCCAGGATAAATGTAACATTAGATAAACAGAGAAGGGAAATCTTAACTTTTCATTGCCATGTTTTCAAGATAGTTCAGCATAATTCAAAGTGCAGATTCACATCTAAGAGCAACAGTCATATTCTTCTACCATTTCAATCCTTAGGACAGCTCCTCTTACAGGTTAAAGAACACTAAAACACCTTTTGTGAGATGTAGGAATACCTCTCCTTGCTCTCCAGGAAGAGGATAAGACAGGTTGCACTGTAGCAACTTTTTGAATGTACTAACAGTGTGAGAAGAGAGGAAGCATTAATGTTAAGCAGTGGTTTGGGGAAAGATTTATTTTTTTTAAGAGGTGAACGTATCAAGCCAACTGTCTTCTTTTTTTTTTTTTTCTTTTTAAATTGACATATTTAGGTTATGTACAAGTTATAACCTTGATTCCTAAGTTACTGGTCTCAGTTGCAAAGGAAACCAGTGTAAGAAAAGATATCACTAGATGTCTGGTATGAACTTGTCTCTTATCTCAGGCTTTTTGAGCAGGTCTAGGTACATAGTGTTGCACCTCAGATTTCATTATGCCATGGGTTGTGGAAACAGAGATCAGTTGTCCCAGTCTGGACAAGTAAAGGTGTCACGGGAAAAGTCTTTGGGACACTACACTTTTTCCCTAGGATTTTCTTGCAGAGCAGTGGATTTTCTCTGTGTCTGTCTCACAATCTGTGGCCCTAGCACTTAATTTTCCCAGCCCTGGGTAAGAAGGAAGACACCAAATTTCAGAGTATGCATTTTCAGGCTTCTATATTATACTTACAGGGCCCAAATTAAAAAAAAAAAAAAGTCATCTTATTCAAAATGTCACTCTGTTGCTCTTCTATTTTTAACCTCAGGCAGCTGACAAGCTGTCATTAACTAGCACAATTCACTCTAAAATAAGAGTGATGGATGCTGCAAGTAATAGAGCTATGATAGAACATAGCTCACTGTGCAGTCAAACCTAGCTGAAAAACTAGGTAAGGGCTCTGGCAGCAAGTCTGAACTGAGCTTCAAGCCATGCCAGCAAGTTCTGGGGACTGTGACATGGCTCTACTTTATCTGTCACAGCCTCAGGGCTGTACCATAGCTCCCAATCCTGCTCAAAACCTCAGCTGTCCTATGTGTTGCAAGCTGCTGCTGCCTCACTGAATTTCTGCCTCACCTGAGTATTTCTCTTGCTCCAGCCAGACACATGACATTCAGAGATTGTGGTAACTCATGTTTCAGAGTGGAAAATTTAAGTGGCTCTCAAGCACACTCAGATATCAAAAGCAGACATTAGAGTATATGAGCAGAACAATGAGTAAAATTGCACTGGGCCATGGAAACTTACAATCACATTTAATGCCTGGGGTTTTTTATGTTGTGACAGCATATAAGCTATGTTGGCATCCTTTTTTCCTTTTCCTAAGTTAGATGTTAGAAAGAGACAAAGCACAAAGAAAGAAAGGCTAGTGAAGAGACAAAAAAAGTTCTGTAAATCTAAAATACAGCCAGTTTTCAGTCCAATCTCTGTTTTCATGTTTTATATTCATCAGTTTTCCTTGTCTTTACAGTGTCCTTCTGAAAGTATAATTTCCTAAAGAATTTGTTCCTCTTTAAAGGTCAGACAGCTGGGTTGCTATCAGACAAAGAACATTTGCAGAATAAGCTCTCACATGAATTCATTCAAATGCCTTGTACATGTGTAGTCAGTTCTTTCTCATAAAGAGGTCAAAGTAAAACAAGATTTCATGAAGAAATAGAAATATTTTATGGAAATATAATTTATATTAGATTCTATATAATTATAATACTCCCACCTGTAATATTGCTTCCCACCTGGAGCTCTGCATCCAGCTGTGAGGTCTCCCAGCATGGGAAGGACACAGACCTGTTGGGGTTGTCCTCCAGAGGAAGGCCACCAAGATGGTTAGAGAGGCGGAGCACCTCGCCCATGAGAAAACACTTTGGGAATTGTGTTATTCAGCTGAGAAGAGAAGGCCCTGTGGAGACCGTATAGAAGCCTTTCCATACCTAAAGGCAGCCTACCTACAAAGAGGCTGCAGAGGGACTTTTTACCAAAATGTGTAAGGACAAGAGATAAGGGCTTAAAATTGAAAGGGACTGGGTTTAGATTAAACATTAGGAAGAAATTCTTTACTGTGAGGGAGGCGAGGCACTAGAACAGGTTGCCCAGAGAAGCTGTGGATGCCCCATCCCTAGAAGTGCTCATGGTGAGGTTGGATAGGGCTTTGAGCAACCTGATTTGGTGGAAGGTGTCCCTACCCTTGACAGGAGGCTTGGAACTAGATGATTTTTAAGGTCCCATCCAACCCATGCCATTCTATGATTCTATAATTATATATAAACACTGCCATTAAAACTAGAAACCAGAAACAAGATACAGTTTTCGAATGACCTGATAGTAAACTTAGGAAATGTTAGGAAGAGGGACAGAGGACTACATATCCCGCTACGGATTTCACACAAGAGTAGCAGTGATGAGCATTAGTGGGGACAGAGCTAGCAACAAACTGATCTGCAGGAGGAGGACAAGTAATTATTAAGAAGTAGAGAGACCAAGTTGTAAAGTAGGAATGAGCTGGCCAGCTAGGAGTGTGCTGCTGGGAGCCTCGAGAGAAAGCTGACTAAAGAGGCAGCAAGATGATCCATGTCGGTGGGGTGCAAAAGCTCATACCTGAACATGTGAACTGTTCATGAACACTTCCGTTTAGTAGCTTTCTGTCTTAATCAAAACAGTCTCCAAATTTGTATCAGTTATTTCAGAAGTATATCTGTCCTCTTAGAAACAGAAGTAGTAACAAGAATAATAAAACTTCCACTGTCTCTTGGAAACACGTATCTAGGAAATTCTCTTGCACCCATCCAATAAACTAGTCTAGTGTCATGGTTTGACCCTGGCCAAGTGCCAGGTACCCATGGCAGCTGCTCACTCGTTCCCTCCCCTGCCACAACTGGGCTGAGGAGGGAAGGAGAGGGGGAAAAAGAGAAAAAAAATTTAACACAAGGATCCATGACTTGAGGTAAGGAACCAGGAGAAAATGCTCCAAGGGCAAACCAGGCTCAACTTAAGTTGCAAAGTGAAATTTATTACTACCAGAGTTAGAAGCAGGACATAAGAAGTAAAACTAAACCTTTAAAAGACACCCTTCTTTTCCCTCCCC
>VYZT01015265.1:0-27464 GCA_013400735.1 Pomatostomus ruficeps | reverse complement strand
CCTTCCTTCCTTCCTTCCTCTTGATCTAACTCATAGTTCTTTAGTTGTTTTCATATTTTTAAAATTTTTTTAGCAGCAGGTATAAAATCACAACACAGTTACTTCTCTTTCAACTTCACAAAATTGATGTTCCTTTGTGTTTCTTCCACTGCTGGCATTAATCAGCTTCCATACTGCCTGCAAACATTTTAATTTACCATTTGGATTGTCTCAAAGGTAAGAACCTTGAAATACTCTGCTCTTCATTGCAACATTTTCAGATTCTTATTGATTTCTTTATCACACTAACACTGTGACTGCCAAAAATTTAATTTTAGTAAGCAGCTGCAGGTTCCAGCAACATAGCTCTTAAGAATGGTAATTGATAGAAATTGGGGTTGTAAAGAAATATTTTCCATCTATTTAAGTATAAAACAAAACTTATGTCAAAATATATCTGGTGACTCCAAAACCGCACTCCCAATTAATGTGTTAGTCAGTCTTTGAAACTTTTAAGGTTGTCTAAATTGTTAAAGCCAAAAAGATATGGGAAACTGAACTCTTTCAAATCCTCTGTGTTTTCAGATTTAGAGACCTTGTGTCAAACTACATTCTCTCTTCAAACAGTAGTCCTCGGCAGCATGAGCTGTTCTGTTTTTGTGGTGTTCAGATGAGAGGCAAGGTCCGTGTGACAGCACTTACAAATGCAAACCATGTATTTCAAGTCCACGCTGCATTTCCTGAACTTTGGAACATGGTGTCTCAATATTCATTTTTCTTCTCAGACCAACAACATCAGAGAAAAATTTGAATTCTCCCCTAAGGACATGTGTGACTTTCCTTTCAGTAGAAAAGAAAGAAACAAATCTGAAGCAAGCCATTGCTTATTTTTTCTTGGCTTTTCATCAAGATCTGATTCTGATTGATTATAAAGCTCTCAGCACAACATTTGACTTGAAATCCACTCTGGTAAAGAGAAGTTAGTGATTTTTTTTTAAATTGTCTTCATGGTGTATTTTCTCCTCCTAATCTCATATAACCAAACCTCCTCCAAAGTCATGCATTCATTGCTTGAGTCCTGTAAACCAGTAATTTTGTACTTTGTGTTGATATGTTTAAAAGTAGTGGTGGTGTTTGATACTTGATTCACAGGGCTTGATTAGTATTTCCCAACTTATATCAAACCTCCTTTGTCTATTTTATATTCAGAATTTACTACATTACTGACTCAAGCCTTATCTGTAGGCGTTAGCTATTCCAATGGAAACATTGTACTCTGAGAGGCCCATTAAAATGAGCATTGTGTTAAATGCTCCAGGTGGCAGCAAACTGGCAAAGGAAAGGGTGGCAAGGTATATCAAGAAGGCAGAAAGGTGAAAGTTTATGAAATCAGTTGATAAGAGGTCTTGATTACTTTTATAAAATATTTTTCTAATATTGTAACTTTAATTTTAGACTTTCTGTTCATAATGTAAATGGAAAATACTATTGCACTTTGACAAATTCCCTGTACTGACTTTCTTTTTTGATTTAAAATCAGAGGGGGGTTTACTATGTGGTATTTTTCACTAATTATATCTACTTTTAATTTTTTGTTGAAAATAATTTTTCACTTCTCAGATTGAAAGACGTGGGGTTTTCAAATCAAGGTGCTCCGTACAGAAGTTTCTGAGCTGCTCAACTTGAATTCTCTTCCTTCTGTGAACTTGCGTGGACTAACGAGGTGCAATCAATAACACAGGTAATGGCACAGCAGCAAGAATTGAGCCCACTATGAGTAACCAGTCTAAGAAAACCAGAAATAATGAGTTCTTTGAACTTCCTTTGAGAACTACAGCAGGAAAAACTGATTCAAACTAACTTTAAGGTACCTTGAAACAAATTATTTTACTTGCCCAACAGAAATGTTTAGACGTGTTTTGGACCAACCTTGAAGCAACCTTGGAGTTATATTCTTTGATGGACATATTTGGTTATGTCCAGGTGTTTTACCTTGCAAGTGTTTCAATGAGAAAAAAAAAATTCTGTGGGGCGCTTTTTGGACATATATTTGCTGGTTCTTTTGTGCTACACCTTTGATTGCTTGACGAAAAGGTTAACAAAAATGCCTCATAGATTGGTAGTAAACTTGTAGGAAGAAGCAAGAATGGAATGTAAGTACAGATCTGCTATTTTTTAATTTGTAACATTCTCAAGGATTATTATTTTATGATCATCTGAATAACAACATAACTCATACTCCAGAGAGCTGAGGGTATGCAGAGCACTGTAAGTAAATCCCAGGTAGGAGGTGGCTGCTCTTCAGAGGTTCCCAGATGGTGTGAGATGGGATTTGGTGAAGCTGAATCCCAAGGGGCCAATACCACCAGACCATAAAGGCTCACCATTTCTCACAGGGGCACATCCTATCCCAGGCCTCATGGTGCTTGTGAGAGGCACAGGAGGATCTCTTGAACTACTACTGTTTAGGTATTACTGTCTTTGGAAATAGAAATAATACGAATTTTATTATTTTATTTATATATGAAGTCACACTCTGTGAAAGAGGTGGTGCCTCTTTCACTACTCCACAAGAAGTCCCAGTTCTGTTCCGGGAAGGGCAGGACCTTTATCTGCTTGTTGTGGGAGTTGGTTTTGGACAGGTCCTGTTGGCTGAAAAGTGCTGCAAATGAGTATGTCATTCTCTTCTCACTGACTTCTGGCAGTTTCTCTAATCCTAGTAGTCATCACTTCCTTACCACATCTTGCCCCCTTTACTTTTTTCTAAAATAACCAAAACCAGCCAACCAAACAAACAAACAAAAACAAAACCAAAAAAACATCCACCAAGCCCTCAAAAAACAAAATAAAAAACCTCAACCAAAGGAAATATTGCATTCCTTTATGCTAAACTCTGAACAAAATGGTAAATCTGTTAAGTCCCTATATCCCTTCCCTATAAACTAACAGTTCCCTATTTTTGTCTATTTTTACATTAATAGAAACCTATTGTTGCATTTTAATTTCCAGAATGATAACAAGACTCAATGTGCTTTTAGCTTCAGAGTCAGAGAAGAGTTTTTGCTTTCCAAAAAGTTTGTACTGGACATAGAAGATATATAGAACACAATGCTCTATTTGCTGTGTTATCATGTTTAAATGTCTCTATTAGTTTATGACATTTACTGTAGTGAAAATATTAATACCTTATTTTAAAAACATTCCTACATATTATATGTACTTGAAATCATTTGAGTTCTGCACTTTGGAGAGGTGCCTGGCCAGTGCCAGGGGAATATATTGTCCATTTTACTGCTGGGTAAGGTGAGGAATGCTGGTGCAAACTCCAGTTGCAGAGCTGGAAGTAGAGAGGACTGGGAATATACACCTAGGAAAAGGAGTGCTCTGCATACCAGAAATTAAAGCAAGGCATAGATCAGTCTGGACCCAGAAAATTTCTGTCTTTGTTAAATGGATATGAAGGTCCTAAAGCCTTTTGTCATATTTGCTTGTGAATGTAGAAAAGTGATAAGGTGTCACCTTCTGAATGATTTTGTTTTAAAAACAGATCTGCAAGGTTTGGTTCTTACAGCAGGTATTTTAAGATTTATAAATTCACTGTGATCTTAATAGTGTCATAAATATAGAAGCAATAAAATATGCAAATAAATGACTCTTTAACCAATTGAATAGAGTACCCCCCATTTAAAAAGAATTTATGACCCATTTCAACTGTAAGTATGCAAATTAAATGGCTTGGCTTATGAAAAGATATGTGTAAGTGATTACTTCTCACTTTCTGAAAGCTGACACCTTTAACATCTCTTGGCCAATGTAATTTTTCAGGTTAATATTATGAGGATGAAAGGCATAGGAAACTGACAGTAAATTTTTGTTTTGTTAGAGTTCATTTTTTTGTAGGCAATGCTAATATTCCTGCTTGACTTCCATTTAAAAAGAGGATTTTTCTGTAACAGATTTAGTGTGACAGTTGAGGAAGGAACCCAGCAGAAATGATAAATGCAAACTGGGCTCAACATGCACTCAATTTAAAATGACAGCCAACAGTGTAAGCGCTTCCCACAGTGCATGTGGATCATAAATCTCTAGTTGTCAAAATAAACCATGCCCAGCTTGCATGTTCTCTCGTGAGAAGAGAGGACCTGGGAAGTAATACTATAGGGTACAGTTTAGAACAACTTCTTTTAAGAGCAGAAGTATATCACAGGTAAGGTCTCTTTGGGGAATTTACAGTTGGGATGGTGTCCATTCTAAAGTAAGGCAGGTCCCCACCATTCAGGCACAAAGAGCTCTGCTGTGCTAACATGATTCAGTCCTTAATTTTATATTTGTCTTGTTTTTTTTTTCTTGTCTCTCTCTTTTGTTATCAAGAACAGTGAATCTTTTGAAGTCAATCAACAGACACTAAACTAATCTACCAAGAAATCAGTCTGAAAATTTAGCCAGTCCTTTTCATGATAGAGCTGAAACAGGAATTTTTAGAAGCAGATTCCTAACAACTTTGCACTTTCTTCATGTACTCTGATCAAGCCTTTTGTGCAAGCTTTGCCGGCTTTGAACAATGTGTATAAAAATAATCTCCTATCTTGCTTTTGGATTCTCAGTAGTACACCCAACCTCTGCACACAACTTGTTCTCTCAGCCCTCCCTATCACAAACAATTCCTCTGCACCTCTGACTAACTCAGCTTTTCCTGCTGGCAGGGTTGGCTGAAAAGACCCACACACCTACTCTCACACTCCCATCCATACTTAGGCCTGGCAAGAAATGTGAAGTTCTCCAAGAACCATAAGGAGATGCTGAAACTTGCATGAGAATGAGATTGTTGCCTTATGGCTTCAGTCAGAACATTTTTTGAGGGGGTGTGGATTGCAAAGCGGGGGTGTGAGCAATGTCAAAGCTAGGCATAGACATTAAATGGGAGGTAAAAGTCATGCTATACTAATCAGCAATCCATTCAGCTTCACAAAACATCAAGAAGCTAAGTCGAGCATATTGCCTGGGAGAGCCAGAAGGGGATAGTTAATAAAACAGTTCCCAGAGCTGCAAGTGTCTGTGTCTGATTCAGATTGTGAAGCCACAGATGTTGTCTTTAAAATACTGTTTATTTTGCTCAGTGGCCCTGACAATCCCAAAGGCCCCTTGAAACTAAAGAACTGGAAGAGAAACCAGTTGCTCACTGAGCAGCCCCTGTTCATGTTGGGTTGTGACTTACATCCCCAGCAAATAAAACATCATTCTTCCTGGAATACTTGGACCCCTGCTCAGTGGGGACAAGAGCGGCAGCACACAGAGATGGTGAGTGCCAGCTGCAATTGTTCTTTGCATAAAGCAAATGTTACATGTGGAGCATACAAACCCTTCCAGCGCAAAATGTATTTTCCTGCAAACCAGAAAGCAATAGATGTATTTAAACAGGGAGGAAGAAAAGGTGTCAAGAGAAAATTTAGATTTATTTCACTTACAGTACAGTAGAACTCCACTATTAAGTGTAGAGTTCTCTGAGCATGTACTGAGTGTCTTAGTTAACTTCCTTTAGCAGAAAAGGCCTATGAAGGACTTTAATCTCCTCATGGGCTTTGTGCTTGAAAAAATACGTGTGTACCATATTCCTGAATTATCAATAGTAGTAATCTTTTTAACAGATGTGAAGTTATAGCATGTCCTGAAATAATTACAGGATAAAACCTTCACAATTCTGTATGAGTGTTTGATTAATTATACAGCTCTGACTAAAATAAAAAACCAAAACAAAACAATAAGAAAAGTGCTTTGTTTCACTATAGGTTTCAATTGCAAAAAGAGAATAAATTTGCTGAAATTTCAAATCCTAAACCCCAAATTTTTGGTCACTAGGGGAAAACATAATCATATTACTACTTAAATATTTACATGGATGTTTTTCTCCCGTTCCTAAATAAAGGTACACTATGATGTTCACAGTATATCTAAAAATTTGTAAGTACCTAGCTTTGGCTGTCGAAGTTTAGATGCACATTTTAGAACGTTAGTGATATTGTGCAGCAATATCCTTCAGAACAAGGATTAGGATGTTTATGCTCTCACCTTCAATCTCTTACTTCACACCTGGGGATTGCAGTGAATGCAAACTGCCTCCCCTGTGGATATGAGGAGTTAATCCCTAGTACTTTTGGCTATTCATACTATGATAGATACTTTTAAAAACTGCTATTAATAATATTTACGCAAGGCTCCAGCTGTGTGCAGAGTTCTCCCAGTTTGTAAACATTTTATCTTCACAAGGACTCAGTTCCCTAAGACACATGGCCCAGTAAAGCTCATCAGATGAAGCTGAGTTTGGAGCCAAAATGTGACAATGACACATAGGCCACACATCCACTGATTTCAAGAGGAAATTTGGCTATTGGAATTTGACTTCTAGATCTGCCTTTTCTTTTGTCCTTACCAGTAATGGTAGCACCACTTTGTTACATTCAGTTGCAGATATAAATAATATCAATTAGCTCTCTGACTACTTGACTGTGCGACCCAATCAGGATAATGTCTCTATAATTAATAATGTGTGATTTCTTGACCACAAAACAATAGACTTCTAAGAATTGCCTCGAGTGACTGTTCTGAATTACTTGCATAGTATCCTTCATCACTACTTTTTCTCTCCAGATCTTCACACTATTTATCTTTCATCAGGAGCATCAGTGAATTAATTTTTCTTTCTCGAATCGTATTTAACACAGAAAGAAAGAAAAATTGAATTTTGAGACTACTATAAAACACTCACCTATTCTCTTTTCCCTTTTTTATTTCTTTTGTATTTCTGCCGGTATGTTCAGTCTTATGTTGGTCTTTTTTTTGTTAAAATATAGTTTCCAGGGCAAAAAGAACAGGTATTGAATTCCTGACCTGTACTAAGCTATTAACTTTCAGAATAAAAATAAGTGTTGAATTACAGTAGTATAAGAAGAGCAGAATAATTAAATGATAATAATACATTAATACTTCTCTATTTATCCTCCAGACCATGCAGAACAATTATGTTTCCTAAATCATAGGGGACCATGGAAATACTATTAAAGGAATAATTCTCCATTTGCTTCACCGTCTATTTGCAGCTATAATAACTTGTGCAGGGTACATAGAGGTCTTTATTACACTTACAGGAGTATTTTCATGCCAGGCCATTTAAATTATAGCACTAGTAATGCAAAAAGATTACTTTCTGTTGCTTGATTAGCATCTGTATTCTTGAGAGACACTTAAAAAATAACATTTCTGGTTTTGATGCTGCCTTTGGACATCTCATCCCTATGACATAAAGGTTAAAGCATGTGGATAATACTACTTTAGTATGCATGTTTTCTACATTGAATAGTCTTAGAAAGTACATGGGTTTGGTAAATATATAACAATTACCTGAAATATTTCTTATATAAAAATAAAGAAAGAGAATGCAGAAATATATGATGGCTTGTAACAGTAACCAGACGTCACAGCCTCAGAGGTCCTACTGAGTTTTTCATGTATAAAAGTAATGACAAACAGGGCCTATTCCTTAGTTCTACCCTTAAATTATACTGAGCAGCGTGAGGGACTGAGCTGGAGAACACAATTGCATTGCTCCCCATCTCTAATAAGAGGAGAGTTACACTTCCTTTTCCATGCCAATCTATAAGTGGCATCTCCAAAGCAGCCTGGGTAGAAGATGCTGTTTCAAGAGCTACAGAGCTTAAAAGGAATTTTCTTAATTTGAATTTTGTCATCTGCCAGCAAAGGAGTTGAGCCTTACTGACCTAATACTTCCTAAATAAGGCCATTTCCAATATCTTGGATGAGGTGAGAAAGGCAGTTTCTGATAGGAAGAATCTCATGGCTTCCTGAGACTCAGCTAGCTTCAGCACCTAAATTTAAACTATAATTAGCCTCAAATTGAGTAGGCCAACAAGATTAATATCCTTCCAGAGCGTGTGAATATTGTTACACATAAAAGTACATTCAAGTTCGATGTTAACCTGGTTAACATGAGAGCTAAGTTGCTGCAATCAATTAGTCTGAGTGGTCTTAAACTGATTCACTAATGGCTAAACTATGTTAGCACATGCCCAGTTTTAGGAAGTCCGATTTTTACCTGGGGCTGGGGCATGCTAAGTGAACACTGGCATGGACTCAGCTGATGGACATAAATAAATCAAAAATGTTACCATGGTAACTCAGAAATGTTTAATTCTGTTTGTACCTTATCCTTGATCTCCTTACAATAGTATTATTCAGACTGATTCTTTCAGCTCATCTCCAGCTCTAGTTTCTTCTTAATAGCTCTCAGAAGAAGAGAAAAAAATTATGTGATGAGAAGAAACGTTTTCTCAGTGGGAAGCACATGAAGTAAGAAAGACATCAGTCACTACCACTTTCTCTTCTTTACCTGGGAGTTATTTCTTGTACATACTTACAGAGTTGAATGTTGCTGCAGGCGATGTGCAGTGCGAGCCCTGATTGTGATGCTCCACCCATTGACTGTAGAGCAACAAACCAAAAGAAAGTCCTTCATCTTGTTCTTTGCTACTCTCGTGCTATGGCACATTGTCACCCCCTTTGTAAACCATGAAAGAGATCATGGAAGGAGAACAAGGCAGAATCTTGAAAGAATCTCTTCTCACTTTCTTGTGTTTCAAAGGATACACAATTTTTCTTCGAAATAAAGAAATGTAACCACAGCTCTCTCTAATGCTTCTTTTCTGCCTCTCCCAGGACGGGAAGAAGAAGAAACTAAAGCTTTATATATTATTTTGACTGTGTTTTGAAACAGCTTCAGTGTAATTGGTCCAAACTATGGCTGCAAGAAATCACACACATTAGTTAAATAACACCCTAAACTTAAATATGCCTGAAATGCCTAAACTTAAATATGTGTGCTACTGCCAGGACCCTGCAGCTCATGCTGATGAGACCTTCCTGGGGTCAGGAGCAATGGGAGCCAGGCCCCCACCATGTATAAAAGAAGCCCTTAGGGAGTGCTGCCGACTGGGAGTGCTGCCAACAAGGGCATGGTGTGGCAGCTTGGGCAGCAGTTCATGTGGAAGGGTGTGCAGGAAGGACGCTGAAGCCCTGCCAGCCCAGCCAGAGAGAAATGGCATCCACCCCACAGAAAGCCCTGGCCTCTCTGAGCTCTGCACGCTCCCTGTCTGACACAGCTGCCCAGGAAGAGCTCCAGGGGAGCTTGCTGACCCCCAGGTGTCAGCTGCGGGTGTGGTTAAGGGATCAGGACCGCAGGCAATGCTCTCCTCTATCCCTCCTCTTGAAGGGAATGATGAGAGAAGAAACAGGAAGAGACAGCAGATCTATAGCTGACTTTCAGCCTGCTGTCACTGGCAAAATTTAGGGAGTTTTTTTGACTGTGGGTCGGTTTACAGGACACCAGGGCTGCTGGATCAGATGGGATCCACCTATCTCAAAGGTGGTCTAAATCTGCAGTGCAGTGCCTGAGTCCCTGTGTGCTCCAGCCTCATTTCACAATACTAAGGTGTGTAGAGCGGGGACCATCTACTCCTTTCTGCTTGCACAGCTGGGACTGTGTAGCCTGCTTCCAGAACTGGGACTGACAGGGTTGGACCCTGAGATGCTACAGTGGGCAAGGTTAACAGGCGGACTCTTTCTTGCCTATAAAACGTATACTGATAAACCTTGAAGATGTCAGTAAATGGAACCAGGAAAAATATATGTCTCATAATTCTCCTCTCTTTCTGGAATGTCTGGATGGTGTAACTGTAGGATGTTACAAATTTGGGATCACAGTTTTGTAGCATAAGAAAAATAACTCACCAAATACTCTTTGGGTGGGTGGAAGTGGAGAAGAAGAGGCCTTGATCAGCTCACTGCCATTGTATCTATCTCTTTTGGTCCCATGTTAAAACACTGCATCTGAAATGAAATTAAGAGCCTATGGAGACTATTCCTAACAAACCACAAACTTAAAAATTACCTTTATTGTGCCTTTAATCTTTAAAGTGCAAATGGATACAGGGTTTTTCAGGTTCTTTTAAGGTATGCTTCTCTAATATATATGCTAGAAGTACTATTTAAGAGATAGTTTTTGTCCCATATTTAATCCTTTATGTTTCTGTCACAGCCATTGAGTTGGCTTACTGTGCTTTTCGTCAGAACTAGTTTAATTTAGTGAATTACGAATATATACAGTTATGGCAAGACAGGATTTCCCTGATGCATATTATCCTGTTTGTCCACTGACTGTACATTCCTGCTGCCAGAAAGCAGAGCTGCAATATGAAAAAAGCACCCTCTGTAGATACCCACTTCATGTTTATGTTTTTGATTTTTGGTGTTCTCCAGCTAGGAAGTTGTGAAACACTTGGCAAACTATACCATTTTTATTTCCTATAAAATATGGAATGGATTTTACTGGGAAAGTGGGCTGTAAATTTGATTGCACAACTGAAAATGTATTTTCTATTACTTCAGTCTTGGGTGTCTACTGAGCAGAGGTTTTTAGAAACATTGACCATGCAGAAGGCTTGATAAATTTTTGGTGTGTATGACTGGAAAGAGTATATGGCCAACAAGCTAATTTCCTTAGCTCAACTCAGAAGTGATAGGCTATTTGCACTAAACTGCTGCTTCCTTCCTGCTGATTAACAGGAGTCCTTGTCTGGTACCTGGTACCATATATTCTTTGTATATCTTTATATTCATATTTTACCCACAATATCCTATAAATCCCAAACTAGTCTGTCCCTCAAAATAATTTTTTTCCAAAATCACCTCAAGTTTCCAACTACCCCTTCTCCAAGGGTCAGCTGATGACCTCTGTATGATATCTGCCAGGAATGTGACAGCAACGAAGCCTTCAGTCAGTCTTTAGGGTTCTTTGGCTTAAGGGTCCCCACAGAAAATGGAGTGACTCTCAGTAGTGAAGGAGCCTTTTTCAGTCTCAGGGAATGAGTTAAACCAATGGCTTTAAATTAACAGAGCTTTGGCAGAGTTGTGGAAGAGGGTAACCCATCCTTCTGTGGAGCTGTCAGAGAGCAGAGAGCAGAGCATCCACTTCCCAGACCACCTCAGTGGCAGGAACAGAAGGGTCCCATGCTGTGAGTGGCTACCAAAAAACAGTTCACCACTGTCTCTGAAAGGCTGTGCTTATACAGTTAAGTAGAGCAGTGCCAAAGGTGGCCTTCAATGAAGTGGCGTAGACTGACTACATCCACACTCCACTGCAGTGGTTCTGAGTCTCCTCATTGCCTCTGTATGATGCTCCTGTGGCACTATGATCCTATGGTACACTGCTTGTTGTCTGTGTATATATTTTAGGGTTTGTTTTTTTTAAAATTCAGAGTCTCTGAAATAATGCTGAAGCTACGTCCAGCCGGTCAAGCTGGTTTATGGTGATTGTTTTCATAGCATGAAACTGGAGGTATTTGGATTGTGCTGGAGGACTGTGGAGGGATGCAAATCTGTCTTGTCTACACTGCATTTGCAATGGTCTGTGGCACACACTGGCCCTTAAACTGGGCTCAGGGATTGCCTCAGACTGTGCTAGTTTTAGTCTAAGCTCTTCCTCTGAGTGTCACCCAACGCTAAGGCAACAGTGTGCACTCAGTTAAGCACTAGGGATGAATAAAGATGCTTCTCCCACACTCTATTTTATTTAGCAGTATAGTCAGAGGAATCCAAATGCTGAGTTGTGGCCCCCTTAGCATAGCCTGCTTCCAGATCTATTCAAACCTGCCTCAGCATCGCTAGCATCAGTTTTTTCTACAGAGGTCACACTGGGATTCTTGTGCTCAGCTGCTAATGGCTGTGGTGCACCAGGTCCTGCTGACACTGTCTACTGCTCTGTTTGCCTCTGGCTTGGTGATAGTCTGCAGCTGCTTTAGGTGTTCCTTAGTTTTTATTCCAGGTTGGTGGTACAAGCCGTCCACACAAACCACACTTCACAGAAGTAAGATATATTTGGCGTAATTTCCTTCTTCTCAAATAGCCTGTTTCCCTAGAGTGGGGTCATCCTAATGAGGCAGATTCAAATATTTCCTTAATGCATAAAGATGCCCTTGCTGTTTGTCTCAATTCAGTTTTAGTTCAATAGTAATGCACCAGAATGCTACAAAACCTACATATCCATGAGAGTACCCTTAGCTTGAGTCAGCTCCTGTGCTCTCTCCAGCAGATATCTTAAGAGTTTTACTTACCTTCACTCCATCTTCCTAAAAGGAATTTCCTCTTTCTGTCCCTCTTCTCTGTCTGCATGTCTCCAATTTTGTGTACCATACCAACAATTCCTTAAAAAATGCACACCTCACATTTCCCATGAACACAAATTTCCTCTGAGAATAACATATTTTTTAACAGTTCATCTGAAGACTGTATGAATTCTTGTTGCCTTTTCAAATTAAATGAAAATATTTGTAGCATCTTATGATAATGGAGAGGCAACACATTCCTGTTTCATCCTTATTCAAATATTTGCCGGATTGTGATTGGGCCTCCTGGCTCCATGAGCTTTGCTGGGTACTCTGTACATGTTCTGCTGACAGGTTTTCTTGTATAGCATCTGACTTCTGTGGGAGTTCTTGTGAAATCTGCATTGCTCAAACAAAAGAGTTTTCATTATCTGCACCCTTAGAATGCCTTCCTAAATTAGCATGACACCCAAAAAACTAAGCTTACCAGCTTCTGCTATTCACATTTTTGTTTTCCAATAGGTATGGAGATTTTTGTCCCTGGCTCTTGATTTTTTAAGAAGTTGGGAACAAAAGTGAGAAAACAGAGGGAATTCCCCTCTGAGTATATGGAATTTTCCAGATAATAGCAGAGGCTTGACATTTTTCATAATCACTGTACCTTGCACAACATTAAAACTTTGAATGGCCCCATGCAGTGCAAAAATTATACCCCAGTCTTGCTCCTATGTTCCAAATTTCAGTTAAAACCTTTTATATGGAGCCCATGCAACCCTGTCATCAGAGCTGAAAAGGCAAACTCTTCATCACATACGATTTAAAAGAATATTAGAATTTAATTTTCCTGAATTCAGAACTCCTTTGTAAATTATAGGTTTAGATTAAAAAGCAGATTTTCTATTAAATCTGGGTTTGTGCAAAATCAAGATCAAAAAGGACATGATAAAGTGCTTTAGAATTTCACATAATTAAGGAATATTTTAGCAGCATCTCAGTTGAACAGTGACCTTTATTATTGTGTATATCAGGCGCAGAGAGCCCTTCTATTCATGTGTTGACTACTAAAATATTTATTGTGAAATTTTCATGTTTTGAGTATTATAGATTTGTTGTGTTCTTACCAACTACCACAGGTTCTTTTGGTGGGGATTTTGGTGTTAGTTGTGAGGGGAGGGGATGATTTATTTTTCC
Organism: Pomatostomus ruficeps; assembly: GCA_013400735.1. Classification (NCBI taxonomy): domain Eukaryota; kingdom Metazoa; phylum Chordata; class Aves; order Passeriformes; family Timaliidae; genus Pomatostomus; species Pomatostomus ruficeps. The sequence continues at coordinate 14,124 of VYZT01015265.1, read as the reverse complement.
AGATGAGCTTCTAAAAGAAGTCTGTTGTATTACAATTGATAACTGCAATAATTAGGCAAATGGATGGAGAAATTAATAAGAGTTGTCATTTTCCTAAAGAATAATAATGTTATTAAAACATGCACATTTAAAAGGATGAAGGCAGCCTGCTAGGAGGTTTACTTTCAGGGAAAAAGAGATTCAGGTAAATAAATTAGTTTTCATTCTTAGTGGGAGCATATTTCTTCTCATCATTGTCATGGTAAAGGCAACATGAAACCAGCAAAGAGATGTGAGAATTGGTAAAGCCAGGAGAATGTTTTTTAGCAATCTTTGCATCAGATGCTTGAGGGTAACAAAAACCAGATGCAGACTTTATTAGGCAAATCATAATTAGCCTTCTATGAGTGCTTGAGGCATGCCTGTTTGGTCCCAAGCCTTTTCCCTGTACCTGTGTGAAAGATGATCTCTGTCAGTCCCAGCACCCCTAGAGCAACAGTGGGAAAGAGGTCATGGCCAGCAGTTCTGCTTGCACTAACAGCGGGAGGATGGGCTACAACTCTGTCTTATATAAGACCAGCTGTGGGATTCAAGCTGACAGACAGTCTTATCATCCAAAAATAGGTCGACGTTGCCACTTCCACATCAACTTTCCCAGTGAGTCAGAGCTTATCTGACATCCCCCACTGATGGTCAGAGTCTGACTTATAGCAGACTGTGTGTTAAAGTCACCATAAAATCCCATGCAAGTTTTTCACCAGCTGTAGTGCCACAGCTTACAGAACAAGCTTTGAATGAGTATTTTTATTTTCAAACTTATATTCATGCCCATGAAACAAGGTCAACAGAAATCATTGCATTTCTAGAAAGAGCACTGCTCATTACCACTAATCACAAAAATGAATCATCTGCAAGCTGCCTGCACTTACAACTGTCTTGCGCAGCTTATTGGATGGCACAGTGCCTGCTCATGTGTTGTTTAGACGTAGTATAGGGAATAGGTGTCAGAAAAAATGATTTTACCAGGATAATTTAAATAGAACAACAACTGTTATCTTGTTAGCAATAATTTCCCTTTTGGTGGCTGAACAAGAAAGCATTATTCTCCCATGAAGCTTTCCAGCCTGCTGGCACCTGCTCCCTGCCTCAGCACCATGAAGTTAAGTCAGTCAGGCTCCTGGACTGCTGTCTCTGAGCTGGGGCCCATTCTTGCCAGGGATACCAGAACATCAAGAACATGTTTTCATCTTACTCAAATTGTAATTCATGCTTTGATATCAAAGACTAGGAAAGTACAGAAGAGGAAATGTTTCCTAGCCAGAAGTTTGGGTTTTTTTCCTCTTCTGTCTCTTGCTGGAGCTAATTCTCCCCAAAGTACTTCATCTTTTCAGCAGGACAAAATGTTCTGAACATTTTGTATTAAAGTTTCTGGATCTTCCGTAAGACCCATCTTGAGGGGGACTTTTAAAAAAGCCTAAGCACGCCCACTGCCTCTGTTTTTAAGCTCTCTGAATCAGTTATGAGGAATACACTGATTGTCTCCTTCCAGAAGGGTCAAATAATTGCAGGAATTTGAGTTTAATTAGCCCTTTCTGTCTGTTTTCTTTTTTTCCTTTTCAAGCAAGTCAGAACTGTAAACATGAAAATAAACAATTCTTGCTCAGCTTCTCATCATAGTGTAACACAGTCCAAACCACTTCTCAACTCCCACTCAACATTCAGAAAACAGAGCAGCTCACATGGAGCACCTGCCATCTTGCAGAATAGTGCCATATGTGGTTATCTACAAGATTTATGTAGAGATGTAACACCAAACTTAAGACAGAGAGGAATGTTTCCTCTTACTGTGGGCTCTGGTTAGACACTGAATAAAAATTGTACAGGTATCTCCATGATCCTTTTTTTGTCTTGCCTCTTATTTTAATCATTGAAAAAGCGTAAGTAAGATCTGTCAGAAAAAGTAAGACTGCAATTAGGTTATATATACTTCAGGGATATGAATTATTGTGTGCTACAATTGCTCTGTTTTTGCCTTCATAATCCAATCATATGCCTTGAAAATGTCATTTGTTTAGTCATTTTAAGCATGTTCTGGTTTCAAAACTAAAATGGGGATTTTTATTTTCTGTATCTCAGAAAATATGTTAAAATTATTTTGGCAAATTGGTTTCCCTGTCAGTCAGCAAATTTGTCCATAAAGTACTCAGGCATCCAAGTTTATGATCAAAGCCTATCTAATTGAGTTTTGTAAACTTTTAAAGAAGATCCAGAGAGAGGGCAGTATGTATTTGTTTCATAAACTGCAGGAGTAAATGTTCTAAACTATATGTATTTAAAGAGCTGACTGAAATACAGGAAAATTCATGACATTTTCCTTTGAATCATTTAATTTGTTGCCATTATGTTGGAGGAAAAAAAAAGCCCTACTAGATTTTTTTTAACAGTAGCTGCCACCAAAACTGACTTCTAAGGAGAATTCATTAAAGTTTTCCCTCACATTTATTGTAAAGAATGTTAAGGAAATAATGATGCTATACTTACTGGGGATAATAAGAATGAATAGTACTATTCATAATAATCTTCATATCTATCGTGCTTTAGCATATGAACAATAGACATCTAATATTTTCAGCCACTTTTTTTATTCCCTTTCTCTCCTCTTTGTGTCTGGGACATGCCATTGTTTTGAGTTTTTACATCTCACCTGACTGTGGTGACTAGCTAAATACTGGTATAACTAATCTGAAATATTTTAGAGTTCTGGAAGTCAGATGTGTCATCCGACTGACCAACTGAAGAATTCCTTGGAGTATGGCTGTATAACAACCACAGAAGACTAATTAATTAAAATAATTTAAAAATAGAAGATAGGTACAGCCTTTGCTGTAGTCCCAAAACTGCAGTCGTTTATCAACTGGAAGCAGCGTTAAAAAGGACCTGAGTTAATTGATTGAAATGAACAAGACTTCATATACATCTTGAAATTTTAGCATAATTGTCTAGTGCTACTCATCTTGGTGACAGGGAAGAACTTTCCTGATGTTCTGCTGCTAATAAATACTATTTAATTCATCTAAAGTTATTGCTGGTAGAATGTTTTCTTTCTAAATTTAAAGAGCTTAAACAGATGTCCCAAGCATGAAGGAAGACCTGCTCAAATATTCTCAAATAAGAAGTCCCAAATGTACAGCTACACAGATTCCATAGCTCTGGGAGAGGAAAATAATATGAATGGGTCTTTGAAATCATGGAAAAGTAATATGGCTCCTGACCTGCAAACAGAACAATGCCTTTGATTTTGATGACAATTTTAATGATATTTGTGTTAACACTACTTTCACTCTGCTTGAGACTTGTCCAGGCTCAACTCCCATAAGCATACAAGAGCACAGGGCTTATAAGAAAAAAGAATTAGCAAGATGGAAATCTGTAAACTACATCACTGTCAAATTGAACTGGTAGGTGGCAACATGAATCCAGTCTTGCGTATTACAGAGGAGGTGAGAAAGGCAGCGGAGTTTCTTTAATCTCACGCTTTCTCTTCCTGCTCGTAGGAAGATCCCAAGTGATTTTCTCACAAAAAGACATCCAGCTCTTTCCAATTGGTTTCTATTTTTTTTCTAGGGAATGAGGCAAGTGGGAGGAAAGAATACAGCATTGTTCTGCATGGACTGTAATTTTTTCAGAAAAACTGTTTTACCTCATAAAATATAGTGTCTTTGAGTCTAAAACATTTTGTGGAAATATACCAGTCTAGAGCCAGAGGTCCCCCAGGATCCAGAGGAAGGAAATATACCAGTCTAGATCCAGAGGTCCCCCAGGATCCAGAAATTTTCAGAGGAGGTGAATTATCATCCCAAGAGACAAGGGGCAAGTTCCAGAGGGAAATTTATATGCTGCAATGCTCAGTGCTGCAGCTGTTGGTGGCCTGGTGCCAGTCCCAGGTGTAGGACAGCTTCAGGAGTGGCATTTGCACCACTGGCTCAGGCACATGTGCTTTCCTTATACTGAATGTACTGAACACAGGGAGCTGGGGGTGCTGAGGAGGTGGGAGTATAAGCCACTAAAGTTGCTGGGAAGGCATGCTTCTGAAGGCATGCAGTTCTTTAGGACACAGGTGAAGTTTCTCACATGTTTTTCCCTAATGCCAAAATGTTCAAAATGCTATTTTTATTAACCAATTTCATCTCCATGAGGATACAAGAGCTTCCTGAGTTAGACTTTACGTAACATTAAACAATTTCAAATAAATTATCTTCAGCTATAAAAATACATCTATGTGTTGCATAGTCTCTGGGGGGCCACCAGGTGCACACTCTATTACTCCCCTTCCTCAACGGGTGGAGGAAGAAAACATTATGAGAGCATTATGGCCTGAGCCATATGAACTCAATACGATCTGTGATGCCAAAAGTAAAGGAGAAAAGAGAGGGGCAGGTTAAAAAAAAAAAGGAATAAAATGAAACAAACAAAAAAACCTAAACAAAAAACAAAATCAAAGAAACAAAAAGCTACAAACAATGCATCAAATCCAGGGAGGGCAACAACCCTTCATTTGACCATCTGCTCAGACTGGCGAAAGGCTGAGGGCCTGGAAAGGATGAGTAGCTGAAGCTCTGCCTTCCAGCATAAATTCTCATGTGTTACTTCAATCCACTCCACCAGTTTTCTGCATTCCGCTCTGCTGGCATGGTTGAGGATGGAAAGGAGGAGGTGAGTCATCCGTGACACGCACAGAAAATGTGCAGAGAGGAGTGGCTGTTCCACAGAGTAAATACACTCCCCCGTGCTCCCCACACCCCAGTGCCCCAGCTGCCCACAGCACCCCAGCTCACCTCCCCAGCTCTGCACTGCTGCCTTGGACAGCTTGGAGAATGACCTGTCTCTCATGTTGGTTCGGAGTTAGGTGATGGCTGAGGGCACATTCATGGGGACCAGCCCAGTTGAACATACAGAACTGCCTGGCCAAGCCACTGACAACATCTCTCTGAAAATGAACAAGCCAGGTTTGGGTGGGACTTTGAGCAACCTGGTCTAGAGGAAGGTGTCCCTGCCCATGGCAGGGGGTTTGCAAAGAGGTGATCTTTAAACCATGCTTTGATTCTATGATCCTATAAGCACTTCCCACTCTGAAGGTGTCTGTGTCAATCAGATCCTGAGCTCTGAGGTGAGGTGGGGAGTGAATGTATATCAGGAATTTATTTTCACTTCTGTCAGCAGCTTCTACATCATCAGTTTGGCATTAGAAATCCAGGTTTAATTGGTGAATAACCTGCCAATCACATTTACAAAAGGCACAGGAGGTACTTTTAAATTTCTGCATTCTTGAAACACTTGTGATCTTTTTCACGTATCTTTTAGCCAATCTCTCTCTTATTACTTGAATAAAAGAAGTGGGAGGATGAAAAAGAGAACAGCAAGGGCTTGAGAATCTTGTTATAAATATACAGAATATCATCTGTAGGTGGTGATATAAAAAATTACAAGAAAAGTTCCCCTCTGTTACTGTATATAGATATGCCTGGTCAAAGTCTGCGACTACAAACACCAGGATTATAACCACACTGCTGAACGTCATTATCCTGTTTTCTCCAGTAGCTTCATTAGTAAGCCTGACTTTGAATTCCTTAAGTCTTTCTGAGTGTTTTTGGCTGTCTCAAGAATTAATTTATCAGTCACAGGTGTTTGCAATCACATGCTCATTCCAGCTAAAATTGCACTGGAAAGTTGTTGTCTGAGTTACTTTGTCTGTACTTTAGCCCTTCTCCCTGCGTGTCAGTTTGATGTCAATCCGAATTGTGACCTTGTGTTTGCTTTAAATGCAGCCACCTGGATAATTTTGGTCTTATTCTTCCCCTGGCTTTTCAGACCACTGCAAAATTTCCTCATCCTTTTTCTCATTTTGGGGAATTTTTGTCCTACCTTTTTTTTTTTTTTTGGCCTCACCAGTTTGGTGGCATTCTATTTTCAGAAATAAGTTAGTCAGAAGAAAGAACTCACCCCTTCAAACAGCATTTCACTAGAACATCAGGTAAGTATCTGAAAAGATTAACTAAAGCATGCTACCAGTGCTGAAATATTCATCTATCGGTTCTAACAAAAGAAACCTTTTTCTCTCAGTTTAAGATTATCCAAGAGAAAATAGGAATGTCTGGAAAGACATTTTTGCAATGAGGTATTGATTTTGAGGAAGTTTCTGCAATAGAAATATTTATGAAATCCAAGGCAGTCTGGTCACTTCTGATGGCAGATTGGAATTGAGATCTGAAATTAAAACCTGGTATTGATCTAAAAAAGATGTCTTCAGTTGGGTGCCATTTTTGAAACCAAAAGGATTGTGTATTATTTGAATACAAAACACAAACCCATTTCGAAACCTTAAGAGCTCATAAAATTGCCAGACTGTTAGTTACTAATGAGTTACATGTCAAGAGGGACTCATGGTTATGAAGATTAGATGGTTTTTTACTCATTTTTCCCTAACAGAATGTTCTCTCTGAAGAGGGGAATCCCTGAATGGCAAGAAGCAGTGGTGTCATCTCTGTCACTGTTTACAGAAAATGGCTGGTGATGTATCATCCTTGTTCTCAAGGCAGAGGCACTTTGAAGGCAGTGGGAGATTACTCCATGTACTGAAAGCATCCTGAAGTTCAAGGCTGGCTATGAGCCCAGGCAAACCACGCTGGTCCCCAGGAGAACAGACTGTTGGGGCATCAGCACAGCACAGGCACTGCTTCCAACTTCTCCCATTTCCGAACCCTGGGAAGCCAGGCTGGCTGCTGCCACTGCCCCTGGAAGTCCATGGAGTGTACAAAATAGGCTATCCTTGGAGGAGGGTGGGGACACAGGATGGGAGCACACTCTTTCAACAGCACCAGGAATTGTGTCTGCATCCCTGCAGGTATCTGGAAAGAACAGGACCAGCCAGCTGGATTTCTCAGGGCTCTCACATTCAGTGTCTCCCCCAGCTTTTCCTGTGCCAGGAGCAAGAGCATCATGGCTTTGTTTTAGGTCAATGAAATTCAACCTGCTGTGCTTTCTCGAGAAGAAATGGGCAGCTCTGATAAAGACGTAACATCAGCATTAGGGACAAAAATAGTGCGGTGGGCTGAACCCAGTTTCTTGCTCATGCCCTCACAGCAGAATGGGGGAGAGAATCACAGGGAAAAGTGTGGAAAACTCATAGGCTGAGATGAAAACAGTTTCATAAGTGAAGAAAAATAACAAAAACAAAAGCAAGTGATGCAAAGGCAATCTCTTGCCAGCAGACTGGTGCCCAGCCAGTCTCAGAGCAAGGGCTACTTCCCTGGGCTATACACCTGAGCACAGAGCTATAGCAGTTGGAACAGATCTTTGGTGAGTTCAGGTCATGTGTCCTGACTGAATCTCCTCCCAAATACTTGTGCACCCTCAGCCTACAACAGCTAAACCACTGATGTGCTATCAACACTGCTCTGGCCACAAATCTAAAACACATCACCCCGTGGGCTGCTTACCCCAAGGTAACTCTTTTCCAGCACACTTAGGAGCAGCACTGGGAATTTTCAGGGAGACATTTATCAAGGCTAATAAGTAGAAAAAAAGGCAGCTTAGGGCAAAGGCTTAAAATGGGGTTAAAATAAAGTTGAAATATTATATGGTCTAAATTCATGTTTCAATGGAGTTTTTACTGCATATGGCAATACTGTGTCCCTTCTATGGTTCAGAATATCACAAAACATTTTTTAAATCTTTTTCCTTTGTAAATTTTGAATGCACTGAAATATACTTTTGCTAGCAGTTGGGAATTGGACTAGCAAGAACCAAAATTTATAAGCTTAATTTTGTGTTCAAAATATTTATATTTCTGCGTTTGCAAATATTTATTTTGTTTCCCTTACTGATATGGCAGATCTTTTGTCCTGCTTCTTCTAAAAATGAAAATATTCTCACTAATGAACATCCATTTGCTTTTATTTTTGCATGCAGTTATTTTCAATTTTTCTTTATATATTTTTGATCAAGATGATAAAATATTTGGAAAACCTTTTTTTTCCTCACTCCTGAGAGTTTTTGATGTGTGTTTTTCTTGGGGTTTACATCTTTCTCCAAAAAACTGGAAGATGTACTGTGGACATATAGCATAGTAAATAAATGAATAAACTCTTTGCATCGGGAACTTAACACCACATCAACCCACTCACTTGTCTCTTGAAAAATTTACCAGTAGCATCACTGATATTGTTAGTTATTATTTCCTTTTCCCAGTAGATGTTTAAGAAGGGTGCTGAAAAAAGAATCCTGACTTTTCTTACATAAAGGAAAGGGTTTAAAAAATTTCTAAGCCCCCAAGAGACATTAGGCCCTGTATTTGAAGCCTGTGTAGGTGGCATTACTCTCAAAGTAAGGCTTTTATTCTTCAAAATGTGTTTTAACAGGAGCTCTCTTTGGGGACCATTTTAAGGCAATGAGACTGAGTAAAGCCTTGACAGCAACTTTGCTAAGTATGGATGGGCAGATCCCAGGGACAAAGGCAATTCTTTCTGTTTAGTCTATCTTTTGAAGCTCTCTCTTCTCCTAATCTTCTGGCAATACTCTAGCTGTCGCCTTTGAGTAAATCTTGCAAAGATTTTTTTTCCCGTAGTGGAAATAAAGCCTCGTGTTCCTTAGGAGTGGAGAAATGTATGCAGGTTGGCAGCGAGCAGGAGCTGGCAATCTCCCTGGCTGTGCCATGCGTGCCTTAGTTGAAGGATGCTGCATGCTCAGCCACTGTTGGTACAGCTGCTCCTGGGAGCTTTAAACTGCTCTCTTGAAATCCAGTTCCAGGGGCTAGTTGTCTTCTTGAGAATACAAGCTGAAACAAAGCACATAGCAGAAGGCAGAGCTAAGCTCACTCGCTCTTAGCTTCAAATCCAAATAGTTATGTGGGGCAGATTTACTTAAACAGAAATGCCACTTAAGAGAATTTGTAAAAATTATGCCCATTTGAAAAATTTGGATCCTTCCAAATACTTACATGTACCATAAAACTTTGCCTGATTAACCCTTTGCTTTATCCAAGTTCTGAAACCTCATTCCATGTGATTTCACATCTCACTAAGACATAGTTCTGTAGAAATCCCTTAGGGAAAATCCAGCTTCTTATCAGGTCTGTTAGAGTCCATGGAATTTTCTCCTATGTTTTTAAGGACTTCAGCAGAAAAGGTATTTTGCCTCTCTTCTTATATGTAATAAATAACTGTTCTAAGGATGATTAATCTACTTTGCTGATGAAGTTTCAACTGCTTTACTTTGATAAGAATTAATAACATATGTTTGTGTTGTTACTTCATATCTAAGAAACTTATTATTTGTCACACAGTCCAATTGAGCTACTTTTAGTCATCATGAACAACTGACTCAGCTGTGGGAAAAAGTATACTTTAAAAAATCTGATGGCATGTCAGCATAGAAACATGAGGACATTGTACTGAGAGATAAGTTTGTCATGCTTTAAAGCAAAGCCAAGATACTACCTATAGCATCTACATTATGGAACAAAGCATGTTTATTTATTATGTAAATTCTTCCCATTTAAAGTACCTCTTCAGAATGGAGGTTATGGACAATGCACTAGAAGAAGAAAACAAGCAAAAGGAATCACATTTCTTGTCACAACACTGGGAGAAGATGTGTAAAGGTAAAAGGTGGAAGTTTCGTTTTGGATGACATGCCCAAGAACAGGAAAAAATCTGTCTGAACCATCCCTTTCCTGTTTCTGGCAGTCACTGGTGTAATACACAGTTATGAGACCTAAAAGAGTGTCTCTTTATATTTGATGCAAAGGGCTTCAAAATGACTAGATTCTTGATAAGTGTTGTTTTTCATATCAAATCACGAAGTTCATTGGAATTGCAGTTTTAGTACTGGTGGACTTGCTAAATTAGTTTGAAAAAAACCCAGACAAAACACAACTGTTGACTCTACTTTTTTTTTCTGTCAGTGAAATACTAGTCCTGATTTTTATCTTCATCATATAATGAATTATGAACAATTAGCTGGGTGTTTTTTTACTGCTTTTGTTTGGTTGGTTGGTTGGTTTTGGTTTTGTTCCCCAGTAAATGCCTTGCAGAACTTTCCTAATCAGGGAAGCTGAGAATTTAAAATGTCTCTGTAAACAAAAATCTTTCTATATGCTCTCTTCTACAGCTTTTCATTTTTATTCTGATGCTTGTTTGACCACTCTGTTCTTGCACTGTATGATGTTACTGAGTTACCAATGAGACCTGCAACATTAATAAAATGGGGTAAATAAAAAATCCCAGTCCTGTTCTTACAAAGAAAAAATTTCATCTGCAAACCATCAGATCCCTGAAGACTGTATAAATATATACTAGCTACTTTGGAGTGGTAGTTTTGCATATAAAATACAATTACCACACCAGGTTGTCACATTTAATTTACTGTTACTAGGATTCAATATTTAGACTGTGGCAGTTCTTAGTCTGCAGAGGCATTCTGCTAACACAGGGCAGAACAATACTAGAAAACAAATTTAAAACAAGTAAGGGAAAATAACCACTTGTCTTATAAATGCAGATGATACATAGCACATGTAAGTCTGGAACAATACTAATTTTGTCAGAAATTAATTTGTTTGGTTATGTCTTAAACATGGATTTCACCTCAGCTATTCCATTTTCCAGAATCATTTGGTATGACCTAAGAGCAATTTGCTCTCAGGTCCAAATGAATGCATTATCATATTCTTTTTCATATACCTGTGGGACCTAATATATCTCTTTTAAAATACCCGTCTCTGTGTCTTCCTATATAGGTCTCTGGTCATGTTTGCCAGCTTACATGGCTGTCAGTGCTCACGTGCTGTAAGCAAAGCTGTGGCTCCCACTGTTTCTGTAAAGTAGTCTTGGGTTTGGGATGACCCCAGGCTTTTAGGTAGCAACCAGCAGCCTTATCAGCCTCCAGTCTGCAGGAACATGGCTCCTTTTTAAAATCAAAATCTTTAGTTTGTTCAAGTTAGCATCCTGAACTGCATGTTGGTTTGGCTTTAATTTTGTAATTAATATACTTGCAAGCACTTGCATATTTCAAGCAATATTGTACTAGGTTGATTTTTTTTTGTCCTTAACAACTAGGTCTATTTCCCTAAATATTCTTCTCCAAATGTTCATATTGTAATCATGAAAATTACAACCCCCTAACTACAGCTTCACCTTCAGCCACTTGGTGTTAGGTACTGACTTACTGAAGTCTCACAAAATGACTTTTTTGAAACTTTTGCAATGTAGTGAAGCTTTAGTGGTTTACAAAAAATTATCAGATCTGAACAAGGAATAATAGTTTTAAAAAGAAAGAGAGTAAGTTTAGATTAGATATTAGGAAGAAATTCTTTACTGTGGGGGGTGGTGAAGCACTGGACCAGGTTGCCCGGAGAAGCTGTGGACACCCCATTCCTGGAAGAGTTCAAGCCAGGTTGGACAGGGCTTTGAGCAGCCTGGCCTAGTGAAAAGGTGTCCCTGGCAATGGCAGGGGACTGAAACAAGATGATTCTTAAGGACCCTTCCAATGTTAACCATTCTATAATTCTATGATTTATTTTTTATAAAAGAATTGGAGAAAAATAAAGAGAAAAGTTGCTCTTCAATGTGTAGAAAATTCAATGTTGGGCAGGTAGGTTATTTTTCTTGATTATAGAATGGAAGAATATTTTTCAAGGTCTCCATTTTTATCTGGAGAATTATGTAAGTTTAACATCTATTAGAAATGGAAAAATGTGATTTCTCTTAAAATACACCAAGATCCTTTCTATCTGGTTCATAAGTTTCTAACTATTATCATTAATATTATTCATGGGGAAAAAAGGTAATGGAGTAATATTTTTGGAAATATTATTCATAGAATAGGAACAACTGGTGTGCAATTGTTTTTGCTCATTCAAGGAAAAGTGCCTTCCTGATTAAGATCCCAAACTATGTCACATATATTTGCATAATGGTGCATTACATGGCCACATTAGAGGCTCGCTGGAAATAACCACAAGGCAGTGTCTTACTTGCTCTAACATTTGGTTCAGTAGCAGGCTTATAATTTTAAGGCTCAGCTAGACAGATGCAAATATTTGCTATTCTTAATTCACTTGCCAAACTATCCTTTTCCCATCTTGCTTAAAATCTGGCAAAGTTGTGCAGAAAAAACTGGGGGACTTTCTTGACAACAAGCTGATCATGAGTCAGCAAAGTGTCCTTGCAGCAAAGCCAAGAGCAGCCCGGGCTGCATGAGGAGGGAAGCATTGCCATCAGGTGGAAGAAGGTGATCTTTCCCCTCTACCCTGCCCTGGTGAAACACCTCTGTCATGCTGAGTTGGGTTCTGGGCTCTCCAGTAAAAGAGAGATGTGGGAATACTGGAAGGGCTGGTGAAATGGTCGAGGGTTTGGAGCAGGAGGAGGCTGAGAGCACTGGAACTATTGAACACCTATGGCACTGTGACTCTCAGTTAAGACAGAATCAATCTGTTTGGGCACAATACAGGGACATGCCCTCACAGTGATGCTTTTTCCTACACTCTCTCCTGTCCTTTTTTTTCCACCTTTCTGATGTTTCCACAAGTATAATCATATTCATGAAGCTACAGAGACTAATTGAGTGTGGAGGAAAGTATTTTAACAGGAATGCGCCGTGTGCTTTCTTGAGTATTGCATCTAAAGATCAAATGAGCTCTGATTCACTTTTCTGGGATTAGAAGCTGCCTTCTTCCAGCATGGAAAAGCTTTTTTTTTCACATAGCATATAATATGCTTTGTGTCTCCACCCTCATAAATTTCCTGATATTCTTCCTAGCTTTCAGAAAATTATTTATATACTACACCATATATAACTCCTTTTGACTTCTGTTTAACATCATCAGTGTTGGTCCCAATGCCAAATTACACAAACTAGATGTGTCACATTTGTCTCTGGACCTCTTCTTGAGCCCTTCCAAACCTACAATGTATAATATGACTTTCTCAGTTGGGAAGGGAGCTTCTTTTCTTTTTTCTTTTTCCTTTTTTCTTTTCTCTCTCTTCTCTTCTCTTCTCTTCTCTTCTCTTCTCTTCTCTTCTCTTCTCTTCTTTCTTGCTTCTCTTNTCTCCTCTCTTCCTTTCTCTTCTCTTCTCTTCTCTTCTCTTCTCTTCTCTTCTCTTCTCTTCTCTTCTCTTCTCTTCTCTTCTCTTCTCTTCTCTTCTCTTCTTCCTTGCTTCTCTTCACTGCTTCTTTTTTAATTTCTTTTAATTTCTTTTCATTTAATTTAATTTAATTTCTTTTTTTTTTTTTTATTTGTCACTGAAGTGATGCTGGGATTTTGCTGCAGCACTTGGGAGGAAAGTTGGTTTATGTAGTACATCCAGGCCATGGCTGAAGACTGCATGGATATTTGGTGGTGATAAATTTCCTGCAGTCCTGCTGGATGTAGGGTAGGGTGTAGGATAGACAATAAGACTAGAGGCAATGGGCAGAGACTGATACACAGGAACTTCTACCTGAACATGAGGAAGAACTTCTTTACTGTGAAGGTGACTGAGCACTCGAACAGGTTGCCCAGAGAAGTTGTGGAGTCTCCTTCTCTGGAGATATTCAAAAGCATCTTGATATAATCCTGAGTAACGTGCTCTAAGGAACCCTTAATTGAGCAGGGAGATTGGATCAAATGAACCTTACCCACTGCACCTGGTGAAACCCACTGCAGCTCCTGGTGCCTACTGGAAATAGTTCTTGATCCTCTGTGGCTCCCAAACTTTGTCTAGCACTGCCCAGAGATTGCTAGTTGGCCTGGACCAAAACTGCTGTGATGCAGGAGAACAAGCCTTCTGGAAATCTGTAATTTGAAGTCCAATTCCACTCACCAGTCTTGTTTTTATTGGCAGCATAGATGTTATCTGAACTAACGGAGCTTGTGTTGCAGCATCAGGAAAGGGATTTTTTAAAAGTAGATCTTTGAAAGTTCTTCTGTATTAAAAGGGACTACAGACTTTTCCTGCTGCTTCTTAAAGGCACTGCAGGTTTGGCAACAACTTGTAACTCTTTTGAGCTTCAGACTAATTTCATATTCAAGCTGTAAACTGAAAGAATCTCAGGTTGATTTTTAGCTGCGCTCCAGTGGTGCAGGTAGAACATGGATGTTGACTGCTG